>JBDJHY010000097.1:864857-888824 GCA_039654485.1 Withania somnifera
GGGGGAAGGAAAAAACGGCTATAATAGTCATTCATAGTCGTTGGCCAATAACTATTTTTTATTTTTATTTTTAATATTGGACCGAATCAGGATGAAAATGAGATAATGTCTTGTTTCGGTATTCGGTATAACCTGTCACGTCACGTCCCGTCCCGTTTAGTACCGGGACAGTACAGGGACGTCCCGATCCGACGCCCACCCTTAATATGGATTGCGTACATTCTATCTTTTTTATACCTCACTTTGTGAAAATATACCGAATTTATTGTTGTTAGATTTTTTATAACGATTTCAAGTTAATATATTAATGCATGCACATCAAGCAAATCTAATTAAGAACTTTGCATCAAGTTGCTACTTGGGAGAGGGAGCTTGGAATGAAGACTTAAAGCTTACAAACATGCTAAAATGAAAGTACAAGGGTCTACTTTGAAAACTTCTTGGAGTAGTGAGAAAGTTGCTATGAATGCAAAGAGGCCATCTTTAAAATACAAGCCCTCGTGCCTAAGAAGGGGCTAATCTTGTATACCAACTATAAAACAATAGGCGCAAGTAGCTTGAAATCGACTATATGTATATATACACGGTCTCTACAAAAGGTATTGCATTCTCATAAACCTGCATGCATACTCTATATCTAAATATCAACTATAAAATATGCCGTCTTGAAAATCACATTTGATATATGATTGAAACAAGCATATATAGTTGAAGCTCAATCCTCTATATAGTTGAGTTCAGTTATTTTTACTTAGCACTTCATCAACACATGATTAGACTTACAATTTTTCGACGTATCTCATCCAAAACAAAATTCCTAACTCTCTCTTCATTCTAGTTGTGCTAGTGTTTATTTGTTGTAATATTAAAATTCTTTTAAAATATACTACAGTTTTTTTTAAATAATTATAAAAGCATTTCTATCATATTAACAAAAATAGTCCTTATTATCACCTTTATATCAAACACAATGATTGTTTATTATCAATTTTAGCATATTTGTTCAAAAATCCAAAATTTAATTAAAATTCTTAATCAACTTCTGACGCTTGCTATGTATCAACTAATTCAGATAGTGATCACAAGTGTTACCCTATTACTTGTGTGAACTTCTTTTAACATAAATTATAATTTTCTTTCATGAGTCAATTCATCCCTACAAATGAATATAGGTCAACTGATCAAATCACATTAGATTTTAGTATCATATTTGATATAATTTTCTTTTGTTTTCTGATTTATCGTCGTTCAAATATGCTAAGTACTAGCTATTATAGTACTACATGATACCTGATTACTTGGATCAAATATTTTACTAGCTACTATATATAGTAGTACTACATGATACCTGATTACTTGGATCAAATATGTTACTAGCTACTATATATAGTAGTACTACATGATACTTAATTACTTGGATGAAATATGTTACTAGCTATATAGTACCTGATTACCTCGATCAAATATGTTACTAGCTATATAGTACCTGATTACTTCGATCAAAGATGTTACTAGCTATATAGTACCTAATTACTTGGATCAAATATGTTTCTAGCTATTATTGTACTATGTGACACGTGATTACTTGGATCCTAACAGACTTCAAACAGGGAACGCACTGCAAACTTGTTCACAGCACAAGGAAGAGAGGAACCAAATCAATACACAGAAATTTCCACAAAGTGGCAGGTGCATCAGACTTAGTCCTTGTGTTATCATCCTTCAAGAAAGACCAGGGAAAGAATATTCAAGAAGTGTTTTTCTCTTTTCTAACATTGACAGCTTAATTGACCCTGCTGGTTGGCTAGAATGGAGTGGAGATTTTTGCGTTGAAAAAACTTTCTATTATGGAGAGTATATGAACAGAGGACCAGGTTCTAGTAAATTGGCCTGGTTACAGGGTTATTAATAGCTCTGTTGAGGCGAGTGGAATTCTATTCAGGGTGACAGAGGCAGATACAGCATTTGAAGGGCAATATATCAATATAGTCATAAATAAATAAATGCATAATTTGTTGGTCGCTGAGAACGAGTTTGCTGGTGGACCATTGTCTCGCAATTTATGGGCTATCACATATCTCCATTTGTATTCATTTTAATACTCTTCTTAGCATCTTAAGGAAGGCTATAATTAGCTTGTATATGTAGAGAAATTTGATATATAGTAGTATTCATTTCTTGAGTAAGTTACTTTGCAATTAATTCAATTGCACCCTACAAGTTCAATCTAGTAAAACGCAAAAAATAAAAATTAAATAACATTCGATCAAATTGAACGTGGTGTTGGGCAAATGCCATCAAGTTGTCGGGGTGTCACATATCTTAGTATTAGATTTAGGTTCGTATCGAAATTTATATTAGTCGAAATATTTAAAAAATAAAATATATTTTATCAAAGGACCTAACTTATAAACACCACACAAATTCTTTTTGTGTTCCTAATTTATAGTGAACTTCTAAACTTTCAAATTCAACGCAACTTAATTAACTACAATCAAGGAAATAACATTAAAATATATATATAAAAACTAACAACAATAGCCAATATTTTTTTAAGGTGTACAAGAATTTGATATAAATATGGCAAAGGATTTGTTATCTCTATTCAAAAGGCCATTCATTTCTTTCTACTTTTTTTTTTTTTCATTTTTATCCTAATTACGCCGCCACCACCACAATGGCTATTCCAAAAGATCATTTACAAATCAATAATTTAGGCTTGTTTTTAATTTTGGGCTTAGCCATTTTCTCATCAAAAGTTGCGCAATGTGCACCTTTTGGTTCGCGTCGTGGTCTTATGGAGACAGTTTTTGATGTTACCAAGTACGGAGCTAGACCAAGCCCGGCCGATAGCACTCGGGTAAGGCTCCTACTCCCGTACCTAAGTTTCTACCTCCGCCCCTGCCCAGAAGGTGCTAAATACCATTATAGGGGATTCAACATCATGATATCAAATACAAAATTAGATCAAATTTGATCCCATGTAGCATGATTAGGAATTTTAACGAGTGATGTTGCTAAATATTGAGTTATATCAAATCTCATGTAGCCTGATTAGGAATTTCAATAAGGGGATTCATTGTGGTATTACCAAAACGAAGTTAGATCAAATCTCATGTGGCCTAATTAGGAATTTTAATGAGGGAATTCAACGTCATGTTATCAAATATGGAGTTAGATCAAATCCCATGTAGCCTCATTAGAAATTTTAACGAGGAAATTCAACGTGATACTACCAAATACGGAAACAGATCAAAACTCATGTAGCATGATTAGGAAGTTTAACAAGGGGATTCAATGTAATGTTACCAAATACGGAGTTAGAATAAATCACGTGTAGACCTATTAGGAATTTTAACAAGGGGATTTAACATGATGTTACCGAATATACGAAGTTAGATCAAATCCCGTGCAACCTGATTAGGATTTTTAACGAGGGGATTCAACGTGATGTTACCAAAATACGAAGTTAGGTCAAATTCATGTAGCTTGATTAGGATTTTAACGAGGGGATTCAACGTGATGTTATCAAATACGGAGTTAGATTAAATCCCATGTAGCCTGATTAGGACTTTTAACGAGGGAATTCAACGTGATGTTACCAAATACAATGACAAGCAAAAGACGAGGAAGTAACTTGGATACATTCTGGGAAAATCAAACTTCCATAGAAGAGAAGCCCTTTAAGGAGGCAGCGGGGATTCGAATTCCCCTGGGGGGTAGGGTACTACGAAAGGAAGTTGTGGAATTAGATCAAATCCCACATGTAGCCTGGTTAGGAATTTTATTTAACGAGGGGATACAGTATAACGTTACCAAATACGAAGTTAGATCAAATCCTATGTAGCATGAATAGGAATTTTAACGAGGGAATTCATGTTGTACCAAATACGGAGTTAAATCAAATCCCAAGTAGCATGGTTAGGATTTTAACGAGGGGATTCAACGTGATGTTACCAAATACAAAGTTAGATCAAACCTCGTGTAGCATGATTAGAAATTTTAACGAGGGGATTCAAAAGTAGGCAAGAATTTCATACTAGAATTTAAAATCGTGACGTGAAAATAAAATTTTCTTGAATCACTTTTGTTGCTATAATAAAAGCTTCCGATTTATCAATAACATTTAATAGAGTTATATATATCCACACAAAGAGAGAAAATTTTATTTTTGCTCTTGTTGCATATCATATCATAACTATATGATCGAGGAGATTCAATTAGTGAGACTCTTCTAATCATATAGTTCTCTGATCCTAATCCCTGATGGTCAAACATCCACTTGTTATTCAGTTTTTCCTAGCATCCCGCACATAGTTAAAGCTTTTAAGGCACTGATCTTTTCATTTTAACTATTTATTTAATTGGTTTATTAATTATAGAGCGAGAATTCTGAATAGTGATATAGATTGTGTACACTCTATTTTTTTCGAACTGAATTTGTTGTGGTTGTTATTGATTTTAGAGGCATAAATGATTTAAGTAACTTTTTTGAACTTTGTAGGGATTTATGATGGCATGGAGATCAGCTTGCGAATCATCAGGCCCAGCAAAAGTTGTTGTTCCACAAGGAACATTCACTACTGGAGAAACAATTTTACAAGGACCATGCACAAGTCCAAAGCCAATTACTATTGAAATACAAGGGACTGTATTGGCAAATACAGACATAAGTGTGTATTCACGTGCTGCATGGGTACAGGTGGAACACGCCGATGGTGTCGTTATTACAGGTGGCGGAACTCTTAATGGACAAGGAAACGCCAGTTGGCAATACGCTTACAAATCAGGAGGCAGCAGTCCTCTCCCTAGTGTAAGTAGATGGTCATTCAGCTTTTAATTTATTATATCGACTGGAATTAGAAAACTAACATTTATAACGAAATAGAATTACTCACGCACGTTACCAATTGTATGAAACTAGCATTGGGCAGGGCATATTCCCCTAAGTGGATCTTGTGCAACAGAAATAAGAATTAAAAGATAGATCTTTCCACCCGATCTAATATTTCATATCTTTCACCTTGTGACAAGTAAAGGGGGGTCTTGAAGTACCTAATAGTATCATGAATTTGAGCCTTAAAAACAGTCTCTTCAAAAAATATAAGGTAAGACTCGGGTCGTTCGCTTATTATACCAGACTAACCTTTTTTTTTTTGTACCATGTGACAAGTCATGATAGATTTTCTTAAATGAGTCAGAAAAATTCCCCTTTTAAATGATGCCTACAAGGATACTATATATGTAAGGTGAGTCACTCTAATGACAACTGAAAGTTGAATGTTCATGTTTGAAATTGACAACAATTCGAACCGTAACACTTTTTTCTTTTTGTGCTTATGTAGTCTCTTGTATTTCAAACAATGAAGAATTCTTCCATAAGTAACATCACATTTGTGGATGCCAAAGGTGTCCATTTGAAAATCACAGATAGCAGTGACATCACAGTTTCAGATATCAAAATTAAAGCACCAGGAACAAGTCCAAACACTGATGGTCTTCATATAAGTCAATCAGTTAATGTCAATGTTACTGATAGTGACATTGGGACAGGTGATGATTGCATTGGTATTGGACATGGCACTTCCAATACTTATATCTCTAACATAAATTGTGGTCCAGGACATGGAATAAGGTTAGTTTTCAATTTAACATTGTGTAATCTAATAAAAGTGACATTCTTTTTCATAACGGATTAAAAATGAATGGGTGTCATTATTTTTTCTTTTGTGCAGCATTGGTAGTCTTGGGAAAAGAAAAGACGAGAAGGATGTTAAAGGAGTTATTGTGAAAAACTGTACATTCCATGGTACATCAAATGGTGCAAGAATCAAGACTTATATGGACTCAATTCCACTACAAGTTTCTGATGTTGTTTATGAAGATGTTGTCTTGAATGATGTTAAAAATCCAATTATTATTGATCAACACTACAATTCCAAGAACAAGAAAGAGGTAAGCTATTATACTTACTTCTTTTGATTAACTAGTTAACTCGACATGTGTGTTAGCACGTATATATCGGGGTTAACAATTTTTTGTCTATATGCACTCATCTTCAACCATGCTAGGTGCTAGTCATACTGTGTGGCACTCAGGCACCTTATGATCAGGGGCATTATTCAAATTTTTTCAGCAAAAAATTATAACTGTTAAAATTATTTTTATGTATATATAGTAAATTTGAATTCTTTTCAGGTAGTTCGTGTGTTTACCTTTTTTAAACTTTAAACTCTCTTAGTGAAAATCCTGACTCCACTATTGATAGCACCGAACTAGGTCTTACTCATTTAAATTTGGTGCATCTGGCCTACTCATTATACTCCTTATTTGTAAAATACGTAAATCAATACACAAGATCCATTTAAGGAAGTGGCTTAGTAATCAATAAGGTTCTTGGAGGAGAATCATGAGATCTCATTTCAAATTCCAGCAGATGCAAAAACACTAAGTGATTTCCTTTCATTTGTCGGATCCTTAATAGATATAGAGCTACTCAATGCCTGTACCAACGAGAGATAACGCATACCTTGACAAATTAGTCAAGATATGCACAAATGACCTTGATTAATACCATGATTTTCACATGACTTCCTTCTTCATCTTTTCTTGGACAATAATAATGTCACCAGAATTTGAAATCTGAATACATTTTGAATTTGTGACCTCTTAATTATTGAATTGTTTCTCGACACATAAACTACTAGTATATATACACATGGATTTGAGTAAATTATACTAATTCTTTTTTAGATCAATGTCTCACTAATATAATTGTTTTTTTTTTTTTTTTTTGTATAGCCATCAAAAGTGAAACTAGTGGATATTCACTTCAAGAACATAAGGGGCACAACAAATTCAAAAGCTCCAGTTTCACTAGGTTGCAGTGAAGCAGTACCCTGTGAAGGAATTGAATTGGCTGATATTAATTTAACTCCAGTTGGTAATATTGGACCTCTTTCAGCTGCAACATGTCAAAATGCCAAAATAATATCTAGTGGGAAAAATAACCCACCAGCATGCTAAAAATAGCACATTACTATGTCTAAATGAAAAGAAGAAAAAAAAAATTGTATATAATTTCTAATATATACAACAACACCATGTAATTTCCTTTACGGATTATTATAATATTTTTGTCATTTTTGAAATAGAAAAAAAATTATAAAATTTTAGCTTGGTGTGTATTAGCTACAAAAAAATATTTTTATATCTTATTAAGCATTTGGATTAGAGGTTTATTTGTGTTGTGAACAAACCTATGCCAAGTTTCTAATATTCCCATTCAAAGTCATATGTGATTAATACATTTAATGTAAGTAAGTTACAACGCTACACAATCTACTTTATATTGGGCTTATTTAGATAATAAATTAACTATTGTCTGAGGAAAACATACGGCATGTTATTTCTGACTCGAATGATTTAAAATTGTGTACGACGAAAAATAAATGATTAGGCTATCTTAGTTATGATACTCCTATAATGTTTGTTTCAATAAATTGAGAAACCCTTTAATAAACAAGATTTTTGTTGTTGAATATTCAAATCCAACAAAAAAAATCATTCTATGTATTGCTCAAATAATAAAATGAAAATGGGTCATTTATACTTTTGCTATTTTGTGACATACCAAATAATTTTCTAACAAGACATAAGTTTATATTTTTCACAATCATAATATTTCACAAGTTATGCTCGGACATAACCTTCAGTTTCTAAAGAAATTATATCCTACTAAGCATAAGTTCAATTGTTAAAGAACAAAACTATGACGTAGTTGGTTTTCGTGAGTCATTTACGCTTTTGTTATTTTGTGCTAGACTTTAAATTTTGTTTCTCATAGCAAACAATTTTCTAACAGGACATAAGTCTCTTGAGTTATGCTCCGACATAACTTCAGTTTCTACGGAACTTATACCCTACCAAGTATAAGTTCAATTGTTAAAGGGCAAAAATTAAAGACCAACTCCTTTAAATCAAATGACAAAACATGCCATTTTATGGATGGAAATCGATAAATTTTATAATATCATATCATAAGATATCTCAAATTAGCGGGGCATGACTTCAGTTTTAAAAAAATTATGTCCCACTGAGCATAAGTTCAATAGCTAAAGATGCAATGTTTTAGATGAACATTGAAGTACAAAACATGCAATGTTTTAGATGAACATTGGCTACGGATGTAATTATTTCGACTGGCTATTTCCCAACCAATCCTCAGTACTACTAAGAAGGCCCACTAGACCTAAAGCCCAAAACAAGATGGTTTCTAAAAGGGCTCTTTTATCCCCATAAGTTCAATTGTTAAGGACAAAAATTAAGAACCAATCCATTTAAAGTACAAAAATTGCAATTTTATGGATGAAAATCGGCTATAAATGCAATTATTGCAACGTGCTTCTCCTAATGAATCGTCAGTACTACTATGAAGGCCCACTAGACCTAAAGCCCAAACCAAGACAATTTCTAAACGAGCTCTTATATCCTAGTAGGCATAAACTTCAATTGTTAAAGGACGAAAGAAGGATCAATCCATTTGATGTACAAAACGTGTAATTGTTTGTACGAAAATAGGCTACGGATGAAATTATTTCGACGGTCTTTCCCAGCCAAGACAATTTCTAAATGGGCTCTTATGTCCCATTAAACATAAGTTCAATTGTTAATGGACAAAAATTTAAGGACCAATCCATTTAAAATATAAAAGGTGCAATTTGTTTAGACGAAAATAGGTTACGGATGCATTTATTTTGACAGGCTTTTCCAACCAAGACAATTTATAAACGGGATCATATGTCCCTAGGCATAAATAAGTTCAATTGTTAAGAAGGACAAAAATTAAGGACCAATCCATTTAACGTACAAAACGTGCAATTTTATGGATGAAATGGGCTGCGGATTAAAATTAAAGCCCAATCCAAGAGAATTTCTAAATGGTCTGATTAATACGCAACCCTGACATTTTTTAGGCCCATTTTCCAAAACCCTAGGGCATTACATAAGTATAAAAGCCTCCACTCCCACTTTCTCTTCATTTCTTCTCCTTTGTACGCAGCTTCACGAAATCGAAAAAATGGTATCGTTGAAGCTTCAGAAGCGGCTCGCTGCCAGTGTCCTTAAGTGTGGAAGAGGCAAAGTTTGGCTTGATCCTAATGAAGGAAATGAAATCTCCATGGCTAATTCTCGTATGTTCCATTTTTTATTATTTTGCCATCTTTGTAATAGCTTGTATGTGTGTAGTAGCTTATGGTTTTGAAGGATCAGTTGTAGATTTTGATCAGTTTAGCTACAGTGAACACTATATTATTTTACTTTTTGTTAGACTTACGGTTAGGAACTCGATCAACGAAGTGCTAGCATGCTAACGTTTTTTCTATTTACCTGTAAACGGCGAGAGCTTCAAGTGGTTATGCTTAGATTTGAGTATTGATAATATTACGGGTTCTCCTAAGCTTGCTTTAGGGTTAACGATTAGGAAGGTATGGAGGATGCGAATTAGGGTTGAAGGTTTGCAGGAAGAGTGAGTTCTCGTGAGTAGTGAGGTGTGCTTTTTTTGTTTTTTGTGTTAGTAGTAGTTGTCGAGCGTTGCTTTTGCTATTGTTCTGTCCAATGTAATTAAACTCGGCTCCGCAAGCGACTCGGATTAGCTTAGTGGTCGAGGTCAATGGATCTGGCCGGTTGTTTCGGACGTAAAAACTCAATCGACTTGGATGACGTTATAAGATAGTAATAAATATTTTAATATTATAAATATATTCAACACTAAATTTAAACACATATAATTTGATAAATATTATTGTCTAGCCCACAAGATATCATAAAATGAAATATAGGGTTGAAGAAATAAAAATTTTCTTTTTACTCTCAAGAACCCGGTTTTTGACTGGTCCGATTCCGAGTTTTCCCGGTTGAACCCGGGTCTTGACCAGATTTGATCGAGTCACTTCCAGTGATTTTTTGAAGAAGACCAGACCGGTCTGGTGTTCGATTTCCGATCGTACCAACCGATCCGATCCGAGTTTTATAACATGGGTCACATGTGATATCTTACAAGGGAGGTCACAGTTTGACACCTACCAGTCAAGCTCATCTCATTGATCTCGTCTGATCAACCATTTGTATTATTTGCAAGCTATTGCGCATGCATGAGCAGATTTGCTCAGTGCACACCCTCAGAAGATAGTGAAAGATAGTGACTGGGATTTGCTTGAAATTCCGGAGTGGAGTTAGAATAGGAAGTACGGGTTAGTTGGACAGAACCCTTCAACTTTGGTCCAAATATTATATATTTGTTAGAGATATACTAATATATACATATAGTAAACTTTCAAATATCTCATAAATAAAGGTAGGTCGGAATTGGTGAAAGAAGGACTTTAGACTTTTGGAATAAGGGCAATGAAATTTTTTGGTTTTTTTTTTTTATTTTAATGACCCTTGAGGGGGTCAGGGGCTGAGCAACACCCCCAGGCCTTATCATAAATAAAACAAAAAAAGAAATACAAACGGAAATTTGGATGAACCATCCAAGACTACACGATCCGTCCTTTCCCATCATCCCTTACAGGCGACACAACAGCAGAAAACCTTTATGGCGATACAAAAATGGATGAATTGTCCATGGTTGGGCGGCTCTTCCTTTTTAAGTTGTCTTCATATGTCCTTCAAAAGTAGTGTAAATCTTCTAGAACGAAAATCCATAGACGACCCGTCCAAGGTTGGACGGTTTGTCAATCATTGGACGGTAACTGAAACAGACAAAACAATGTTAAATCTTCTAGGCGATAGAACTTGGGCAAACCATCTAGGATTGGATGGCCCGTCCACCTGATATCCACAATCCATCTCTTTTGCATATTTCTCCAAGTTTTCAAAATCAAACTTTAATCTGCACAAACATAGAAAACATATCAAATCCCCCAAAAAGTTTCTTAAGAACGTCTAATTATTCGTGGTTTTAAGTGAAGTATGTGACATCAAATTCTATCACATCAACACCATCAACTTAGAAAGTTCACTTATCCTCAAGCAATAACATAACCAAACACACAAAACACATAAAAGAAATGACCTCAGACCAATCAACTATTTGGAAAGATATCAATTTGAATTTTTAACGAAACATATAGTATTTTTACATACCAGCCTCTGTGATAAACACTTTCAACGTAAGTGTAAACTTAAGTTGAAGACACAATATTCACCACCGAAACGGGTTCAAGATAGAGCTTAATCATGCATTTTCGCGATGTCTCTAACATAGCCACCTTCAACTTAGGCCTAATGCCTGAGTTGAGGTGCATGATGTCCAAGGGAGAATCAAGTCCAGAACAAAGTGGTCTTACTAGGCAGGGGTTAACATGTGGTTGGTTTTAGAAAAAAAGTTAAATGTATAATGGAAAAAATAGGACTCAAAATGGGAACTCAATATTATTTGGAGACTCTTTTAAGGCTGAGTGACTGATTAAAAGAAGGCCTAGGATCATTTTCAAGTTAACCACTAGCTAAAACTGAACCGGGAAAATTCTGGATGTCGTGCACACAAAAATAATAACACTAATTTTACTCTCTACACACTTTTTAAGTAGAATACTTTTATCAACATAAACTTGTTACAAAAGTAATTTCATTTAAACAAACTCAATTCATCATCACTCAAGTATTACAGTTTTCAAAAAACACAGCTAATACACAAAGATTTCCCTTATTTCTTATTCCATGTCAATACTTATTAATACTTCACTTATTTCCTTAGGGTTCAAGACTCAACCAACAAAACATAACCACAATAACTAGCTACGAAGTGTAAATCCTATACAACTAGTTCTACTAGATAGCATGTCCGAGGTAAAAGAAACATGGCAACAATAACCCTCGAATGAACAACAAAAGTAATACCATCTCTTCACATAAAAAATATAGCATTTTCCTAATGCAAAAAATCAAATTAAATAGTAAATGGACGAGAGGTGTACCTCTAATGCACTAAGCACTAATATCTAGTGGATTGGGACCAATCACAAATGAATGGACTGCCCCTATAGTCACGGTTCCAGTGGACATCAATATGCTCTGAAGAAGCTCATTTGCAGATACAATGGGCATGCCACTAGACTGCTCTGAGTATGCTGGTGTAGTACTCGCGGAGGAACTCATTAACTGAGCTCTCCTCTTATCTTTATCCAAGACATACTTCTCTCTCAACTTTCTCTTTGCTTCCTCCAAATCTTATCCTCTCCCTTACTACTTTCTCTTTTTCTTTTAGTTTGGTTCCTTTTTAGGGTCACCACTACCATCACAACTTTAACCTTATTTTGCATTTCTGTGATACTCATTATTATATCATCATCATTTGATTCTACTGGCTCCAACGACAGTGGAACCACTCGATGTTAACCTTGTAGTAATAAACCCAATATTATACAGACATATTATTAAGAATCATGTAATTTAAATACATGAAATCCAACATATTAGGGATCATGTAATTCAAATACATGAAGCCCAACATATTACAGCCCAATGCAAATGCAGAAGGCCATATTATCATGAAATTATTCAACAAAGAAGACAAGCAAAGTATGATACCCTAATACCCTGTTTGAAGAAAGTAGAATGTAGCCTACTGGATTCCAGCGATGTCCTAGGGAAGCATGAACAAATATCTAAAAATCATTTAGGAAGCTCAAAGTCGTGCGAGGCTAGAAAAAACATAACCCACGTATCAAGATGAGTAAAACAAGACCCATATTTTTATATAAATAGCGGAGTCAAAATTCAAACTAAAAACGGGTTCTTAAACTTATAATAGCTTAAAAAAAATATTTATACCAAACCTAAAACACAACTCATACATTATATAACACAAAAAGACTCAACTAACAATATAAATTGAAGATATAAGCCCGAGAAGTTTATATACAATAGAAAACTTAGTAACTAAAGAGAAAACGAGGAATTACCCGACAGAGATAAGCGTCGATACACCGAATTGAGTTTCTATGGATCAAAATCTCAATATCACACTTCAAATGACCAAATATGAGCTCTGGAAGATGAGTTTTCTACAAGATTTTAATGGAAAATACAAGAATTTTATGGAAGAGCTTTATATAGGCTAGACACTTAACTTAACAATTTATCTGTCAAAGTGGTTGATTTATTGTCCCTGACTGATTTATCGATCCCTTTAGCCTCAAACTTGACATAATTTCTGGAAAATTTCAGAAAACACACCGGAGGAAGGAGGGGGGAACGGAATTCAATTCCTACAATCCATATAAGCAATATTTATGTAATTGATATTCAGGATCTAACAGAATCGACGAAAAGTTGAATTTGGGTCGTATAACTGAGTAGGGCTCAAGAAAACTATAAGAACAAAAGGAGACAAATATGAAACTTCCAGAGAATCAAATTATCGGTTCTATCAATTCACAAATGACTGGTAGTGGTTACAAGAATGCTCTAAGTATGAAGGAATAGTGAAAATACGAAAATGACCACAAGGGTCATTATAATTATTTTTTATGTGATTCCCATTACTATATTTCCTCTTCTTACTAATTTTGACACATTTTACTTGAACTGTGGATCTATCGAAATGATTTTTGTACCTTCACAATGTAAAGGTAAGACTATATAATCACCATCCCCTTCAAACTGCACTTATAAAATTACACTAAGTATGTTATTATTATTGTCATCAAAGTCATTTGGCAATTAGGTTTATTTTATGCACGAACAAAAATCTAAAAATTAAGATAAGGGGTGATAAATGCACTATTCGACATAAATTTAGGTTGCCAACTCAGCTCAAAAGTTAGTTAAACTGTGGTACATGAGTGGCTCAATGGTAAAGTCATTGCTTTAGCCCCAACATATTGAATTCCCCAAAAATGATCATTACTCCTATCCTATTTATTGCTCCATTTGATATAATACGCTTTTCTTCTTAAATTATATATGGTATTTTTTCTTTTACAAGAAAAAACTATATCTTACTCTTATTTATGTCTTAAGATAATATCTTTTCAGTATATATATATATATATATATATATATATATATATATATATTCATATACTATGATTTGGCTTTAGGCCATCATTTTCATTGAGCAGCCCTTGCTGAGATAAAGTTAGTCGAGCTAAACAATGGGTTATCCAAACCCGCCTAACCCTTATAATGTTTTAGTTTCTTTATCTTTTTCTTGTAATTTGTTTAGTTACCCGACAACTAGTAAAATATTTTTTTCTTCTTAATATACTAGCTATTTTCGATGAGTCAATTTCAACTACATACTTAGTTAAATTGTCCAACTTTCTGAATAGTTGAATTTCAATGAGTCAAAAAGGATTAAGTTAATAAATTGAATTAGATAGATCATATTTCTATAGGTTAATTTGACTGCTTCTACCCAAGAACTTTCATTACGTAGTGATAATGATGCCCGCTTTTGCAAAAAATAACAATACTACATTTTTTTATTAGAAAATTAGCAACATTCTTATCGAAAAACTTTAAAAACCCCTACAATTCGCATCATTCATATGTATACCCTTCTTTTATACACACACATATATACACGTATCCTTGCTGTCATACATACTTTAAATAAGATTGTGACATACAAGATACACACAAACATAGAGAGATGATGTATTATATGTGAAGTATATACAATAGGTATAACTTGTGCACCACGTGTGTATCATATGTTGAGACACTGTATATATAGTGGTATACGCAATAAAATATGAGTTATACATGTACGCAACATACATACACACACCATATAAGGAGAAATGACTTGTGTATCACTTGTATTCTGTGTACATGTTAATATATATACTGTAATACATATGGCATATTAAGATATACATTCGTCGTACGCCAATTTATAGTCATTCCACCACCCCTACCACAAAAAGAAGAAGAAGAAGAAATAGAGAGTTTTGTTGGGAAAAAAATGAGAGATGAAGTAAACAAGATATAACAATTTTAAACTCAAACAGTTAACTTAAAAGATGTAGGTTATATATATATATATATATAAAAATAAGTGCATTGTCATGTATATACTTGCAAATAAAATATCTTAAGATCAACTGGATTCTTTCTCAAATGAGCTAGATATAGTATAATATTAGACACCACGATTAGTTACCATAAAAACTGTATGGCATCTCTACTAAATAAAAACATATGATTTGCTTCCTACAAGCTTGCTTCCATTATTCTTTAAGTAAGAATTCTTAAATTAAAGGTTATAAAATTAATTGGAATCAGGTCAATCCTGCTTTCAGAATCTGATTGAAAGAAAAATGAATAAACTAGTTTTCCACATTTAGAACTGACTAGATGTTAGAACTCACTTTTAATGATGATAATATATCTAATGTTCTTCGCTTTATACGTCGCAGTTATGAAAGGAATATAGAAGATTATAAATGGCTTAATATGTAGTCAGTTCCTTAAAATTATCAGGATATTTATTTAGATATTCAAACTGAGTTATTTTTAAATTAAACATCTCAAATCTAACAAAGTATTTCAATTAGATATTTTTTGGTTCAAGTTTCAAAAAGCATTGTGTATTTTCATTTGTCTATTAAGTAGTTGAGTTAACTACATAATATATGTCATCGTCTTTAATTATGCATCAACTTCAAGTAAAAGAACATCTAGGTTTTGTGACTTATTAAACAGAATACTTCTAATTAAACTACATGATATATTTTATGTGGTTAATGTTTACTGTGATTTTGGTACAATTGAATTTGTAGGTGCGTTAACAAAACGCGATACAATTTAGCTTCAGGTTGGACAAGGTTAATGGTATAGGTTTGCAAGTTAAGCGATAAATAAACAACAACAACAACGAGGTAAGAATGCAAATCTGAGCCACTTTTTCGAGGCAGTATTTCAGCTAGTTGCTACTAATATTATAAATACTATCATCTGGTTCCTTTTTCCTTCTTCATAATTTTCATTCCTTCTTTAGTCTTTTTTATCCTTCCAGTAATCTTATTCTTTTACCTAATTTTTTTAGCTTGATGTCTTCTTATACAATGAGGTATGGGTGTCCTAGACCCAAATCTAGGTGAATGATTGTACCAGAGTATACCACACGCAACTCCTAAATTGTATCCACCCTCGGGCCACGCTCTTTCACATTAATTCAAAAGAATTCATTCTTGGTTTGTTCCTATTCTTAATTCCTCAATTGAAGCCAGACACATATGGTTGCATCTGTTTAATAAATTTTGATGCAAAGCAAGGAACCATGGTGAGGAGTTATTATCCCTGAGCAGCCATTATTTTTCTTGTCTCTCATTCTTATGCCTTTCTCTTGATGCAGGCTGAACTTGAGTTCGGTGATTCTTCCATCTTCTGCGGTCGCACTCATCCTTATTTGTTGGAGCTTTGATAATTTCTCTTAAGCTCCTTGTAACATCTCAAGAATTTCTCACTATGTCCTTAGTCTTTTCTAGGCTTTACTAATGTAATACGCTAATGTTTTCTCGTAATCCTAGCTTGTGTGTCAGGGTTGGATGAGTGAAATGATATTCCTTGAACCTTTTGAAATCGTGGGATTGATTGGGGTTATTCCGACTTATATATAAGTATTTTTGGATGCTAATAAGTCACCAAAAATGTCACTTTTGGAAGTCCTACACAATTGGAAATAAGTCACTTTTGGTTGGATTGCATAGAGGCAACAGTATTGGGGCCAATCATGACACTGGATATGTCACATTGGCTCAATAGGCGCGACATGAGACGTTCATGCCTACTGTGTATTTTTTCCATTTTCTTCCATATTTGCAAGGGTATTTCGATCCTTTTCCCTACCCTCTAATTATTAAACCATTCCATTCTAGACCATATAAGAGGGTTAAAAACTCAGATAACTCATTTTTCTCAGAATATGAAAAGGGTCCAACACTTAAAATCAAACCAAGAGAAGGAAACATATGTATATCCTTTAAACTATCTCTCAAGCTAGGATTATTCAATTCAAGGCTCCAAGTGTCTTCTTCTTTAGGGGTTATTCCCTTCCGGGTACGCATGCTATTCAATGTTGGATTGCTTTTATCTCCACGTCTAAAACTAGTTTAAATATTATATATTACAAGTAGTTAGAGCTAAGGTTATTATTCCCTCTGTCCCATTAAAAATAAAATTACTCTTTTATCCTTATTGGTCCCACCTTATTATAGAAAGTAATAATCTCCTATTTCAATAAAGTGCAAATTAGTAAATACTATAAAGACTTCTTTTAGGACACATAAAATGAGATAGAGGGAGTAATTCACGTTTATGAAAATAATGCTAATCATTATATTTTCAGTATCCATGAATAATTTGCATGAAATCCATATAGATAATTAAGAACCCATGAACAAGAATAGATTCAAGTATAATAGATAATTAAGATAATACAGTTTTCAGATTCTCATAAGTATAACTAGCATCACCTCAGATAATTTTAGCTAAACATGAAACTTTTGCTAGATTATGTATTACTTTAAAGTTTTGGTATATTATGAGCCTGTGTTATATGCATGTTCAGTTTTGGGAGGATTATCTAGCACCAAGAGGAATGCAGGTTCAAACACTCAAATTTCTCAATTGTATTTCTAGTATAGGTTAGCTTCCCAATGGATTAATGCATGGCGTCTAAGTGGCATAACATCCATGTGGATTTTATGATCGATCACTTTATATTAAGATAACCTCTATACCCTAAGAAGGTATAGGGAAACTCTTCCAGCATGGGGTTATTGTGTTGGATACCATAAGCTCACATGACATATGTCGGTTAGGAGAAACTCCGATTTTTTCTATTTTGAATTACTATACCTTATCTTGATTTTAGTGTTTATATGGTCCTTCTGCATGTATTTCAGTTGTCAAGATCTTAGCATGAATTTTTCATCTTGAATATCATTCGAAGCATGATACTTCATATTCTATGACAATTCATATGATCCCTGTCTCTCAGACTTATATTATGTATTTTACAACTTAAGTATGTGTTCAAGCATGATTATCAGTTATGTAACATGTCTTCTGGTTTTTATCTCTTAGTCTTACATTGAATATTGATTCCACTTATTGATATTATAATAATTATTATGCTACTTATCTGAATACCAGTATATTCCATGTACTAACTACAATTTGCATGACATCCTTTCATCATGTAAAATTCATATAGGGTCAGTGACTTGCTATCAGGCGTTCGGTAGCTCCAGATTTCTAATTAGCTATTTGGTGAGTCCTTATCTTCAAGGACATGAATTTCATGTTTATTCTTCAGATTAGACACTTAGTTATTTTAGATATTATTCAATTTAGAGTTAGTTGGGGGCTTGTCTCAACAACTCCTCAAATGATATGTTAGAGGTTTTTATACATATAGTTAGTACCCAGTGTATTCCTTTGCTTGGGACTTGACTTGATTTGATTTTAGATATTTATATTATTTCTTCAGTCATCTTAATACAATATTGATCTTTATGCTTCCGTAAATTCTATTTTATGATTCATAAATTATGCATGATAGAGTTATCTTAGGGTCACTGGTCGCTCCTACGTATCATATCCTGTCCACAGTGTAGGCTCGGGGCGTGACAAACTTGTATTAGAACATTAGGTTCAAAAGTACTAGGATGTCTAAAACCTGTGTTCAGTAGAACATTCCTTATGGGTTTAATCGCGCAAAACTTATGATGGAAAGTCTACAAGAGATTTAGGGAAGTCCCTCTTTTTTCTTATTAGAAGTTATGCAATAAAGTTTAACTCTAAGAGTCTAATGGAACTCGTTGTTTATGCATCTACTTTGGATAATTCCTTCCAAATAGACCTTAGCTCAAAGGGCCACTACTAGTAACAAAGACAACGTTGATCTTGTGGATCCTACTCATCCCATATAGACTCAGAACGAGGCTTGTTCAAATCCCCAATTAAAGACTCTTCAAGTTCCACCTCCTCCTCCGATCCTATTACTCTACCAAGGAGCTCTAATGCTCCCAAGATTCATCCTCCCATTTTCAAGGCAACTAATACTGTGTTTAGATAATCCATTAGTATACTAATACAGTTGGTTACAACTTAGTCCACTCAACATAATCATTCAGACAGTTTTTCACGCCTCTGATTCACCCCCTGGGCGGGAACGACATCCTTATCCATGAAGTTGCCTTAGTAACCTAGATGAACCTTTGGCTCATGCAAATATCTACAGAATCACACTCAATGAAAGCAACATACATAACATAATAGAAATAAATAACTTACTTTAGATCATTCAATGGTTAATAAATCAATAAAATGATAAACTCAAGTCTTAACGCTAACATACCATCAATCTAAAAGCCATTATATGATAAGTACTTGACCTCTAGGTTAACATCCATATCTAGTCTCCAAATAATAAAATAAAGAACATACTAGAAATCTAGCTCTAGATGATATATAAGAATAAATTTTCATATCCGAGTCCTCAAAGCAATCAGAACTCACCACTCTGCTAAGTTATAGTAACGAGGATCGAAGTCAACCACAAGAGTCTGGATGGCTGGCAGGATTGGCATGGGGTAAACATACAACACATAAAGTAGGAAATCAACATGTGAAATGTATCAAATATGAATAGGGATGAAAACAAGATATATAAAGTAGTAAAACATCTCATAACTATGCAATTCATGAACAAGTACTGAGCTGAAATAAAGCAATAATGAGAATTTTTGAATAAATATCAGCTAAAAGCTTCAACTCCAAATATAGAATGCCATAAATGTAAAATCATGCAACTCAACATATTTAACTGAGTAAATAAATAAACTTTAGTTAGCACTACCATACAACACTTAAAACCTCAAAAGACACTTGTTTGACCTTGGAGTTTTATAACTGACATACCTCATGCACATAACTCGAGATTCAACCTATATAACCGTGCTAGATGGGGTCCCAAACCTTGTGGGGTAAGATCAATGAACTAAATCCTAATGGATCCATTAAGCCTTGAACTATAAATGCTGTAATTATCAATAAAATTTCAATGTTTGGTGATGCAGGTTATTGGATTTGAGTTATGTCAGCCGAACCCTAAAAGTGCTAATAGTACTCCCAAAACTGACATTGAACTAACTGCCACTCATTCTGTCTATCTTAACCACAAAAGGGCCTTGAATTCATGAACTTATTACTGTTTCTACCATGTCATTACCGCATTCTTATACTTGAACTTTAAACTGAATCATAAATCTGATTTAGACTTTGAAATCCAACCATTAATTTGTTACTTTAAAACCTAACAAGAATCATAAAACACATCCTTAACCTTACAACTGAACAAACCATGAACCTTAACCTCAACTTTTGTTATTATCACCTAAAATAATGAACGAAATAAGTTGGCTCCACATAAGGGACTTGAAAATCATGAACTTAATCATGTTTTATAACTCAATAAATTTATGAAAATTCATACTTCAAGTAATAAACTCTTAGCTTTCCAAGATATTCTACCATGAACTCCTGCAAATCATGATAACGATTAAGAATGTGTGAAAATACATGATTTCATCAAAATCAACAACTTGGGGATCCACCTAGAACTCTATTTTTTTATCATGAACAAAAATACATGAAGGTCTTAGGAACAAGGATGAAAGAAACCCTTGCTCATAATACACCTACCCAAACCTTGAAGAATCTTAGGCTTGAACTTGAGGAATAAACCCTAGCCTTGCTTGAACTTAGAGAGAAGAGCTTTGAAATAAAACTTTAATTTGATCTAATTGAATATAAAATGAATAGGTTAGGAATATTTAGGTATTTTTACTAATCTATTCTGAGCGAAAACAACATAGAATTGGGAGGAATAGGCTACAAAAATTACATTATATCCCTAATTCAACTGGCTTGAAATCATCAGAGCAATACCATGAGTCAATCCTATGACTCATGGTATGTCACTTCAAGCGTCATGATGTGAATCGTGGGAACTAGGATGGAAAACAATATTTTCAAATAGAAATTCATGAGTCCACAAGAGGACTCATAGTTTTACACATCACGAGTTGTGGTACTGACTCGTGGGGACTGGATAGATATAAGTCTTTGGAATTTTCATTGCAATGCATACCTCAGTAAAATATCCATAAAATTTTAGTCCAATCGTGGATTAACATGTGGTTTTGTTGAGTTAGAAAGAACTTTCTTTGGATAGGTTATGGGTCACACAACTCTTCATATATTAGAAGTTATGATAGTTTGAAGTTTACCCATACATGGAACTGTACAAAACTAGGCCGATAGGAAGGTCTTGAACTTAACTTTGTGCTCTTATGACCTTGAATCACATCAAACAGTAATTACACACTTTAGAAATTATTTTATACCATATTATCAAGTAGAAATCATAGGATTGAGACTTAAGAACGTATGTCAAATAGTTTAAATTCTAACTCAAAAATTTAGGGTGTTACACAACAACCCTAGTTCTCAAGGCCCTTCAAAAAACTTTAAAGTCTATGAGTTTCTGAGGATGAACCTACCAGAGTTCAGTGGTTCTAATGTTGAAAGGACCTTTAAGGTTTTATCGAAGAGTTGGTGAATTTTTTTTGCGTTATGAATGTTTACTCCATAAAGGGGTTGAACTAGATTTCTACCAACTGGAGATGTGGGACATATGTGGTTCCTGTAGTGGAAAGAGGTTAGAGATGAGGATTCTACCCCTATATAGTGGGATGATTTTGAGAATTATTTCCTTTTTCACTTGTTTCCCTTAGAGTTGAGGGAGAGAAAATTAGACGAGTTCAGAAAATTAGAGTAGGGCTCCATGATAGTGAAGGATTATAGGTTAATATTTACTCAACTGACTAGATAGGACCTTGAGATGGCTATGTATATAAGGTCTAGGATAAGGAAATTCATGGCAGGGGCAAATAAGTTGACAAGGAGGGAGTGCAAAATTGTATTATTAATTTTTGGCATGGATATCTCTAGGTTGATAGTACATGCCTAGGGTGTGGAAGAGGTAGAGATGAAATATAGAGAGGAGTACAAAAATAATAGGTCTAAGTCATCCCCGTAGGAGTTCGTCTAGCAGAGGTTAGGTAACAAGGTTTTATTTCATAAAATGTGATCTATAACTACTCAGTCTTTAGCTAGTGCACCGACCAACCAGGCCCCAAAAAGAATAGGAAAGGGTTTCTAGAGGGTATTTGTCACGACCCAATTTCTCGGATCATGATGGCACCTACTATACCACCAGTAGGAGAACCGAACCCCATAGTCCATAGCCGAAGTAGAGGACTACTATATTTAATGAGGAAGAATATGAAAAGAAATAGTAAAAATAATAAGGAATTACGGAATACACCCAAGACCCGATGTTAATGTCAAACGAACCATTAGTATAGAACAAATAGGATGGAAATATACAATATCCAAAGGTCTCCAAAATACAATGGAGATAATAAAAATATAAAGTTGAAGAGAAACAGGATCAAGATGCACGCCAAGCTCACCCTGAAACTCTGATCTGAGGAGAAACGAACGATCAGTGAGCTGAATCACGATCGAGGACCTGTACTTGGATCTGCACAAGTGCAAGTGTAGTACGAGTACAAGTCGTCGAAGCAACCTGTACTCAGTAGGCTTCGAGGACCCACTGACCACATAACAATAATAAAATACAGTAAATAACAGAATACAAGAATATTTGTCACAGAAGCAAATAGGACAATCAGGGAAACCAACATTTCAAGGGTCAACCAATGGTCACATAGACAGGTAATGCTAGCTAATCACTTAACAGGATTTTAGGTAACGGAAAGGAACATACCCGGCATCCTCGTAAAAAAGTATGTGAATCATAAATCAATAAATGGTAGGTGTCAAAGAAGACAAGGAATAGAACATGGTCGGTATATCGGTAACCTCAAATAGAAAGATGAATAGGTGAATAAGAGATAATCAATTGATCCCATATACATAAACCAAGGAATCAATCAGGATAACTAAACAGTAATAATAATATGAAATAAATAATAAAAATGATGACAAGTCCCCCAGAAAGAAACGCAGCATACAATACAAGTCACGCTAACATAGGCCTTATATCTCAGCTAGGGTACGCTATTGACAAACAAGTGCGGAAAGTAACATGTGCATGAAGTAACCATCCTAGGTACGCATCTCCTCCAGTACCCGTAGCCCAGCAAGCAGAACCCATGGAAGGCTAACCTAAAGTTCCCGGTGTATGTTATCCTCCTAACGTCCACATTACCCCTCCTCCGTGTCGCGTATTAGCCTAGAGGCAGATCCATGGGGGTGTACCACCATGTACGATCTAACGTCATCATATCCTCACATCCCAAATCACTGAGCCTAAAGGGTCTCAAAAGTATGGCATCCAATATCCATATCATATATCAATCATAATGTCAGGCAGAGCTCAAGAACCACGGCTACAAGCCAGAATATCATCATATATCATATCAAGATTATGATCAAGTTATATAATACCGATAATAATCTGAAGTGACAAGTGTAACATCTAATCAAAATCAACGAATACGGTATCACCATGTATCCATAACCACTAGTTTCACAAGTGTCAAAAGTTGTACTCACTGCCGTACGGAGACAGACTCAAGTCCCAGCACTGTACTCATTGCCGATTCTAGGTCACACTCAAGTGCCACCATCAACCAGTAAAACATTTATTTAATTATTTATACAACTCAGTACCAGGAGGTGAAGCCTAGACTAAAACAAGTAAAAATATAATGTTACCGGGTGCTCGACTCCATGTCGCGTCTAAAATCAATAAAAAGCCAATTATTTACATAATCACAAAGTGAACCATTTCTCAATTCATTTTAAAATCAATATCATTATCTTTCCTTAGCCTCAAAGGCTCAAACTCAAACG
>JBDJHY010000097.1:897121-913192 GCA_039654485.1 Withania somnifera
CCAATAAAACGCCCAAAACTTGTTGTTTTTCAACTGACAAAAACCTCTCTTCTCTTCCGACAATTCTTTGAAGTTTTTCAAAGTCCAAGTGAGGAAAATTCCAATATTCTTCCCCAAATTTTAATCCTAAGGTATGTAATAAAAAATCACATTCTTTCCATAATCAAGTTCAACTTTTAATTTCCTCATTCTCTTCTTCTCTTATTTCAAGAACTTCATAAAAGAATTTCTTTTTTCAAGTTCAAGCTTCAGATTCTCAAGTCCAATGTTTCTCTCCAAAGATCTTCCTTCAAAGTTCAACAATTCAAGTTTTCACCAAAGTATTAGTTAAAAAGCTTCATGAAAGGTATGTGGGAATTCAATAAAAGGGTATTCTTCCACTCTCATGCCCAAAAGTAATAGCTTTCAAGCTTTAAATTCTTGATTTGTGAACTAGGACTTTTACCCAATTATGATCTTAAGTTTATATTTTGATTCTCTATGATATACAGATTCATGAACATATTTTAGTAAACAAATTATGACTTTGTCGCCTACATTATATCTTTCAAGTATTCTCAAGTCTATACTTCATTTACAAGATTTTCTCAAGTATTACAAGTCTATGGTTAGGCTATGCATGGTATATCTATTCAAGACTATTATTAGTATTCATGGTTATGATTTAATTTTATGATCACATGCATGATTTTCTATGGCATGACTAGTTCCTACATGTCTACAAACTCAGTATTTTATTATGATTTTGTGACTAGTCTATGCATTATGTACAAGTATTGAGCTAATAGTTATGTTATCCATGTTTTGAGATGTAATCAACACCTAGCGAACATGAGTCACTCACCTGCTAGTAGAGGGTAATACTCATATCCCAGAATTACTTGCCAACGTAGAATAAGGCCACTCACTTGCTAGTAAAAGATCATACCCAAAGTTATAAACATGGTACGTGGATTTATTTACAATTATAGTTTTAGCCTTGTCAAGCTAAAACCAATATTTTTCAGTGTAAGGCTAGAACACTAAATTTCATGAATGCTCACGAAGTTTATGTCCGTTAAGAGAATTTCCCACCATGTTCAGCTTTTAGTTTTAAGTATAAATAAGCATGTTGCATGACTCACTAGTTTTTATAGAAGATTATGATTATTTTCATTATTATCATGATGTTTAATGCTTAAGTATATTTTCAGTTAAATGTGAGTCATCGCAGCTCAGTTTTCATGACCTATTTTGAGGCATTGTTAAGTATGGGTTCTCTGTGACTTTACACATTTTACTTTAAATCTCCAGTTCTCTAATATTAGTCTTTATGTATATAGCCAGTCCTTATTATTGTTTAGTCATAACTTTTACTTATTCAAAGAATTCATGATTTCTTAATACTACAGTTCAGATGTGTTTCGGTTCACATCTTAGTAATAACTTCATAATAACAGTCTCAGTTTATACATAGTAAACATACTCCTATACTCATGTTTCAAGCATGTATTTTATTACATATATTTTGAAAGTTGTTGCATAAACTCACATATCAGTATATTCAAACTAACAACACATACTCCATGCCTATATTCATACTGTAGATTTAAATATTTCTCTTATCTTCATGAATGGTAAACGTTAGTAGATCCCAATCAGCATTGATGAGTCCTCATTTTTTGAGGGCGATGTATTTAGAGTTCTAAGCTTATTTTATTGCTTTTCAGTTATTTAATTTTTTTTTTGGGATTTTCCCAATTATTCGTCAGTATTAGTAGATGCTTCATAGATAATCAATCAATATCCAGTTCTCAAATAATGTATTTATCAGTTATAATATTTTTTATTATTTATTTAATTTATAAAAGTTAGCTCATGTATTACTTTTCGTATTATTTTTTAATTCAAGTTTTATATTTCATGCCAGGCTACTGGTTAAATCAAAGCCACTCATAGTTTCAAGTACGATGTTATATTCAGGGTGTAGACTTGAGACACGAAAAACTTGGTATCAAAGCACAGAATTCAAGTCCCCTAAGGTGTCTATGACTCCTGTCAGTAGGATCTTATTTATGGTTATGATGGTCCCACTTATACAAATAAGCGATTACGAACATTTAAGAGTAATGTGATCAGTGATGCCTAAACCATGTACACTAAAGTGAGCTTAACATAGTTTAGAATATGGAATAGATCCACAAATTTAAAATATTGGCCTTGATCTAAAGGAAAGATGATATAGTGAAAAAGTAAACAAGGTCTTAAGAATGAGATGCTAATAAGCTCTACAAAGGAGTTGTGATCAGATAATGATCCATTCTTACTATAATACGTGCCTCAGATTTAAGTCATTATGACACCCTGCCATGTCCTGTATATTGGCATCATGCTTATAACCCATGCTCATGCACTTTATACATATGCATGCTCATTTCTCAAAATAAAAAGTAACAGTTTAAGCTCAGTAGTTTCAATCTCATTTCTGAAGTTATGAATTGTAGCCTTATGCTATTTAGCTCATGATTCGTTGCACACATGATTTCTCGATATGTTTAGTTTTATGAATTCATGATATATCTTTAGAAACAAGTGATATCATATTATATTAGTTATTTCCTCAGATCAGATCCTTTGGACAAGTTCATGCCTATGATACTCTATTCCTCATGCCCAAATTAATGTCAAAGTTATATATATCATTCTCTTTTGCTCTAGGTCCTTAAATTCAATCACTTTAGTGACCCCTATATATTATGATAGTGGTTTTGATGAATGCGGAATGATAGGTATGAAATGTTTGTTGGAATATTAGTAGATTGGGCCTAGTGGGTTATGACTTTGTTTAAGAATTTAAGGTTGACTATGATAGGCGGTGATAAAGAATGTATATTTGATAGTGATAGCTCCTAGTAGATATAGATATCTGTTCCCCCTAGTTGAGGATAGTGTGTTGTACCTTCCGTTTAATCCTGAGACAGAGGTATTCAGGTTCTTACTTAGTGCTCAATAAGCTCATGTTTCACGTCTTATAGCTTCTTATGAAATAAGATATATGGCTAAGCCTAAGTTCATGTCCCAAAGAAAATCCTTCAAGTGTATCTAGATTCTTGTATTCATAACTTGTGCTTTACAATTCTTAATAGTTGATTTTTAATCTCGTATTGTAGTAAAGTAAGGTTTGACTTGAGGTAATTAATCCTATTCTTTAACTACTATATTTAGCTTTTACGATTTATGTCAGAATTTTATGCATTCTGCGTGTGTATTCATGCTCAGTATGTTTAGTTATGATTTAGTTTTAGTCTTGTCATGATTATGGCTCAGTTTAGCACTCAAAATTCAGTTTAATACTCACTTACTAGGTTCAGTAATCAATTACACATTCTCTAAGTCAGTTCCAACCATCATTCAAGGATGATGATCCCAAGGGGGAGATATTATAACACCTCAAACTTTTGAGCTAAGATTCAGATAGTTATAGCATGTGTGTTAGTACCAAATACAATAAGCTATTACTTAAACCTATGAGTTAAGTTCATCTACTAAGTGTGTGTAAAGTATTGGATCTGATTTAAGGTCTTAAAGAACACCAAGCGCAAAGTTGAACATAAAGCTTCCTTTACTGGTTAGATTTCGTATAGGATTAACAATAGATCAACTTAAAATTAGTATATCTCCTAGAATATAAGGAGTTATGTAGCCCATAACCTACCAAAAATTAATTTCTTTGAGTCTATTCCAACACAGTAAACCGCACTTCAACCAATTTACTAAATCCTTCACCATAGAGCTTTCCCCAGCGATAAGGTCCGCACCGCGAACTTTATTTTTGGGAATAAAGATCGAGCCATACACTCCAAAACCAAGGCAAAAATCTTGCCCAAACCTATATATTTAAGGGTGTTTTCGTCCTATTACTTTTATATACTCAATTTCACTATTTAAGACCCCTTTAAGACGTCCAAGGCTTGTTTTTTTTCAACTCACAAACTCTCCCTTCTCTCCTCGTAATTATTCAAAGTTTTTCAAAGTCCAACTAAGGAAAAACCTAATATTCTTCCCCAAATTTTAATTCTAAGGTATGTCATAGAAAATCACATTCTTCCTATGACCATGTTCAACTTTTAATTTCATAATTCTCTTCTTCTCTTATTTTACGAACTTTATAAAACAATTTTTTTTCACGTTCAAGCTCCTAGGTTTTCAAGCCCAAAGTTCATCTCCAAAGATCTTCCTTTAAAGTTCAAGAATTCAAGTCTTCATCAAAGTTTTAATTTAAAATCTTCATGATAAAGTATGTGGGTATTCAATGAGGGTATTCTTACACTTTCATGCCCAAAGGTTATAATTTTCAAGCTTCAAATTCTTGGTTTATGAAATAGGATTTTCACTCAATTATGATCTTAAGTTTACGTTTTGATTCTGTATGATATATCTACATTCATAAACATGTTTTAGTAAATAAATTATGATTTTCTCATACCTACATTATATCTTTCAAGTATTCTCAAGTCCATAGTTTATTTACAAGATTTTCTCAAGTATTACTAGTCTATGATTAGGCTATGTATGGTATACCGGTTCAAGATATTAATAGCATTCATGATTATGATTTAATTTTATGGTCACATGCATATTTTTATGGCATGATTAGTTCCTACGTATATACAGACTCAATATTTTATTATAATTTTTAGACTAGTCTATGCATTTTATGTACAAGTATTGAGCTAACAATTATGTTATGTAGTTTTGGGATGTAATCAACACTGAGCAGATAAGTTTCACTCACCTGCTAGTAGAGGGTCATACTCATCCCAGAAATACGTGCCAATATAAGATAGGGTTACTCACCTGGTAGTAGAGGGTCATACCTAAAATTACAAATTCAGTACTTGGATCCATTTACACCTATGATTTTAGCCTTGGCAAGCTAAAACTCATCTTTTTCAGTGTATGGGCTAGCACACTAAACTCCATGAATGCTCACGTAATTTATGTCGGTTAAGAGAATTTTCCACCATGTTTAACTTTTAGTTTACAGTATAAACGAGTATGTTACATGAAGTCATCAGTTTTACAATAAATTATGACTATTTTTAATATTATAATGATGTTTAGTTTTAAAGTATGTTTTCAGTTAAATGTGAGTCATTAAAACTCAGTTTTTATTTTTAAATATGTTTTCAGTTAAATGTGAGTTATTGCAACTCAGTTTTCACGACCTATTTTGAGACACTGTAAAGTATGAATTCTTTATGACTTTACATGTTTTACTTAAAATCTCTAGTTCTCCAGTATTAGTCTTTATGCATGTAACTGGTTCTTATTATCTCTTAGTCCTATATTTTACTTTCTTAAAGCCTTCATGATTCTTAGTCCTACAGTTCAAACATGTTTCATTTTGCATCTCAGTAACAGGTTCATTGTAACACTCTTAGTTTATGCATAGTAATGATACTCCCATACTCACATTTCAAACATATATTTTATTGCATATATTCAACTATTTTTTGAAAGTTACTGCATAAACTCACATAATGATACATTTAAAGTACTGACATATACTCCATGCCTACATTCACACTGTAAATTCAGGTATTTTTCTCAGCTTCATGGATGGTAAACGTAAGCAAATCCCAGTCAGCATTGATGAGTCCTTAATCTCTGAGGGCAATGTATTCAAAGTTCTAGCTTATTTTATTTCTTTTCAGTTATTTAGAATTTGTTTAGGGTTTGTCCCAGCTACTCATCAATATTAATAGAGGTTTCATGACAATCAGTCAAACAATTGTATCCGGTTTTTAAATAATGTATTTATCAGTCACAATATTTTATTTATTTAATTATGTTATGAAATTTAACTCATGTATCATCTCCTGCATTACTTTCCAGTCTAAGTTTTATATTTCATGCCAGACCAAGAGTTAACTTAGAGCAACTCGTAGTCTCAAGTACCTTGTCACATTTAGGGTAAACTCGGGGCGTGACGCGACATGTGTAATTGTGCTTTCGACTTCATCTTACTTTTAGTTTTTTTCATCTTAATTTATTTATTAATCGTATTTTTAATCTATTATATAGATATATTTTAAAAATGAACATAACAGTACTATAAATTATAATAATTAAAAGTTTAAAATTTGGAGGTTCTATCAGCACTGCATAAACTGAAGCAAATATAGGTAACATATATTATTTGAAAATAAAAAGGTATACTAAATCACAATAATTGATGACCTTAAATATTTAAAAGATATATAAAAAATTTAATTGACTCTTGAAATTTTACTAATGCCACATAAATTGGGACATAAGAAGTAACATATATTATTTGAAATTAGTAAGGAGTACGATAAATCATAGTAATTAACAATTTAAAATATTTATATAAGCAATATAAAAAATTTATTTAACTCTCGAAATTCTATCTGTATAACATAAGTTAAAACAAAGAAAGTAACTTTAAAAGACATAAAAAATTGACATACGCATGAAATTATATTATTCAAAAATAATATCAAATATAATAACATATATTATTTAAAATTACATAAAAATTTATAAAGTACGATAACTAATAATTTTAAATAAATTATATAAAAAAATTAAAAATTATACAAATATTACTATAAATTATAATATTAAAAACTGAAAATATCTACAAAAATTATTTATTCATATTTAAACATTAAGTAGAATTTCCTGTATCACAATACGGGCTCTTCATATCTAGTATTTTGTAAGTGACCGCTTGGATGTGTCGCTGGGGGAGAGCACAAAGAAGTGTGTTCCGCCACAAGGCCCATGTGAGATATTTATGAAGAGATGCGGGTCGTTCACGTATCCTTTCACGTGGCAGGCAAAATATGAGCCTCGAAATCCAACAAAAAGTTTTTGAGAGCGCTCTTTTCTGCTTCCTACTTAATTTAACATTTCATTTGTCTGCAAACGCGTTCTTCTCCTTTACATGCTCTAATTCTGTTACCACTAATTTTTAATTTAATTAAATAAAAATGACGGCATCGCCCGCGGTGGCGATACTTTCCTCCCTTGAGTTTTCATCGAGTAATTTTAACAGCTTGTTCTTTGCGCCATTTCGTTCGTCTTCCTCCCTGAGGTAATCGTTTGTTTTGTGAAAGAATTCCCGTTGTACCCGTAATTTCGAAAATCACTTTTCTTGTGTGATAGATTGAATTTGGGCAGAAGGCCTCTCGCTGAATTCTTCGTCCAGAAAAGTATCAGTAAGGTAAGATACCCCTTGTTCTGTTCAATAGCGAGTATTGTCTCGACGCTGCAATTTGAAGAATAGCGTGGTGTCTAGTCAATGACATGGTGTCTCCTGGCTTTATGTTAGGCAGGGGAGCGTATCCACATTAGAGTTGCCAAGGTCTCTGCTCATCGAGCTGAAGAGCAGCTTCTCATCCAGGTACTTGCCATTTCTCTCGTTACTATGTCTGTGGTTGTGCATTGTTTCTTGGAGACTTTGACAATGTTTGGTACATTTTATAAACATTTTCCCAAGAAATGACATATTTTAGGAAAAAAGTTTTTTACTGCTCTGTTGGGTGGTGGAAAATATCCCATAAAACATTTGTTAAAGATTGGTAATAGAGTTACATATTGGATAGCTTTAATGAATTTTTTTGAGTGTCTTAGATGGATAATAATGTCAAAGTATAGGTTGGAACATCTATACGAAGGTATGCTTTGAGGATAGTTATGAAGGAACAAGACGGAGAAAAGTTATTTCCCTCAGTTGGAAAATGGTTTCCTTGGAAAATATGTTATAGCAACCATACCAGAAAATGATTTTGTTTTATCACAAACATTTTCCTTCATACAGATAATGACTTGTTTTATGGAAAATATTTTCCATGATACAAAAAATGACTTATTCTCAGACATCATTGTAATTTTGTGTGCTTGTTCGGGTATGTTCTTTATAAGATAAGTAAATGACTGCTCAATTCCTCCTTTATTCTTAGTTATTATTATCAGTATAGTGTGTCTAGTGGGAAGTGTTGAAAGCCCAGCAGCGCTTTTACCTTGTTTTGTGACTCATTGTTGGTTATTAGAGATAACATGTCATTTTTAAGGAATCTCGTTGAACAATCTAATGGTGGCTGTGAAATGTATCACTATCAAGTTTGTGATTTCTTTGAGCTGATTTTGTCCTCGTGTAGATGTGGAAATGAGATTTTTGTACTTTGGCTCTCCAATAACTAACAGTGAATAAATGAACTAGGAAGGTTCATGACTTGAAAGGTGAAACGGTTGATGTTTGTTGAAGGGCCTATGAATCTATTGCAAATTCTTTACTGGCTGGTCATGGAATATCCCGTCTAAGCTTCTGAAGTGGGGATGTAAGCATGAAATGCACATTCATAACAGTTTGATTTGGTTTCAAAGAATGTTATAAGAATGTATTCCTAGAAATTAGCACGTCTTATTTATAATCAAAAGGTAGACTCCTTCCCCACTAGAGGAGAAACTCAACCAACCAAAACAAAATAGCAAAACCCCATTTGCATTCTTTATCAAAATAAGGAGGACTCCCTTGAGAAAGATCAATGTATGTGGTATTACTGTCATGATTTTCCCCCATTTCCTGCACTCATGTAGGACTTAGTTTGCTTGAGATGAGGTTTGATTCCTGCAGCTTTCCTTCTAACCGTGCACCACAAAATGCCACTTGTTTAATGTTTAAGTAGGGCCACTAAGGTATATACCAGTTGTTTGTTTCAATGAGAAATGGAGCTTAGTGTTCTGTCAGAAAGAGTACACTTTACGCTGCATTTTCCCAGTACTTGTTACTAACTGAAGTCCCAATTCTACCTTGACATATTTTGAAAATTTTCTTTTCTGTGATGTTCACTTTTTCTGGTAACATCAACAGTGTTATGTGGGAATTGATGATGAAGCCGATTGCTATGGAGAGTTGTCATCTCCTTTATATAAGGACTTGACCAATCGGCTCCTCAAGTATAATGGTGTAGGGTTTGTGTTCTCTCATTTTCTCCTTCCTATATCTTCTTCTTTCTTAGAAGTTAGAGCCCAAGACGGGACTAATTACCACCTCCCCCTCAAGACTTATGCGGCTATCTGGCGACCTAACTGAAATGGATTCTTCTTCCTCTTTCTCGTCCACTCTCCCCAACCTCCTCCAAGTATGCGTTTATCCCTGATTGATTGTATAATTGGAAATTCTTTACTTGGTTTATTGTTTAATTCGTGTTGTTAAACTCTGATAGAATTACATCTTGCGTGTAAATTAGTGTTCTGTTCATTTATCCACTGCATAATACGTTATACCAAACATCGGAAGAAAAATTCTTGTCTCACCTTTGATCTTATACAACACAATTGAGGTTTCCTAACTTATCCTAATTTTTAGACCAAAGATCCAATTTTTCTTTCTTTGTTTGCTTCCTTTCTTAGCTGATCTTTGCTATTTAAAGCAAACAGGTTTACTACTTCCTATAGGAAACTTAAATATTTGATTTCTTTATTTGTTATCATAATTTTAGGAAGAAGCTCCTCAAATGCTGGACACTTTCTCTTCATTTGAAGTTTCCCCTGGTCTGGCCCATCCACTAGGAGTATCAGATATTGAAAGTGGAATAAATTTTGCAATTTTTTCGCAGCATGCTTCTGCAGTTACACTTTGCATAGTTCTTCCAAAGAGGTTAGACTGAAAATCACGCTTTGGATGGTATGTTTTGTTGTCGTCAATTCTGTTCTTATTTTCAAATTCTAGCTATTAAGTTCTTTTATTGCTAATCCTGCCTATTAAATTTGTTTATGTTTAGATATTATATGATTTGCATAATTAGAGTGGTTTTATATGATTAGGATTTGAATATTTAATTAAGATTTGATTTTGTAATTGACACTTAACCAAAAATGTATACCATGTAAGAGCTATAACCCCATCCGAGCTTTGAGGGAATAATCAAGCTTTCCATTTCTTCTCATTCTTTTCCCAATGTTCAATGGGGTATTAGACATAGAGGAATTTGCGCTTTCCTTTCCATCTTATCCTCCAAATTCTCTGGCCGGACAAAACAATCTTCTGATGTGCTCAGTTTAATTTGGCGTAGTAGTTTACGAGTGTCACCTCGTATCTCAAAGAATCACCAGGCTCCAGCGATCTTAGACCAAGAAGCCCATTACCAAAAGGTTTGCTGTCAGCATCGATGGGTTGATTTGCCTCACCAGAGCTTAATCCATGTGAAGATGGGGGAGGCAGAAATTCGGCTTCTCTTTTAGCTGATCTGACATCAGTTGACTCGCCTGGCATCAATGAGCCATCTCCAGTGGTCCTCTTTCCCAATTCCTCACTGGAACAACTCCAAATCACTATTTTGAGACATACTGATCTGTCAGATTTCACTTTTCCAGCACTCTTCAGCATTTAGAATTCAACAGTCTGACACTTCCCAGCCAGAGTTCATTTTCTGGAATCTGAGTTTTTTTTCTGGCATTCTCCGGGTTATTCTGGTTTTGTTCTAGAATTTGGGGTTTATAGAATTAGTTGGACATCTCTATATGACAAAAGCTAGTTATTTTGATACAGGTGATATTAAGCCTCTTTTTTTCCTTCATTTCATCTTCTCCCACTGTTACTACTATGGAATTGTGGAGGGTAATATAATTACGTCTCATGGTTTTCTTTAATTAAGTTATGTTTTATAGTTCAAGGGTTTGATGATCACCTAGTTAAAGAGAAAATACATCAATTACACCATGAACTTGTCTAGAAAAATCAATTCTACACTTAGTTACACACCTGTTCTTATTTGAAGTGATTTAATATCACCCTCGAACATACAGAGCTAATCACACAATCTTGTGCGATTCAAACGTGCCTGCAAGATTAATGCAAGCCTACACGTGTAATTTTTGTATTTGTTTCACTTTTTTTTCCCAATAATTTTTGTCTCGATTTTCTCCCCTTTTTTCGAGCTGAATGACTCCATGTTCTTTTTCAAGAAGAACAACCATTAATGTCATCCTCTTCTCCTCCCTCATTGATAAAAATCAGCATAGCCAAGCAATAACTTCATCCCATTTAATTTTATTTACTATTCACCATCAAACCCACCTTTACCAATAATTGCAATACCTAATTGCACCATCCATCACCAAATATCAACACCATCACTGCTACCAAAATTCACAATGCCTAATCACCAAGTCACCACCCGACACTAAAGGAGAGAAAAATCTAGGAAGAATTCCTATGGAGAGAAGATAGATCTACTAATAATACATTGAAAGAATGAATTTTGTGCAAAACGTAGAAACGTTTACAGAGAAAATAAGTTTTCTTATTTTATGCTCTCACAATCAATAAAAAAATACGAAATAAATTAAATAATCAGTGCTTCACTTGATGGATTTGATGGTGGGAGAAATAAAGATTCAATTTCAGAAGTTCCACCGAAAATATTTTCGACCAACGAACCCCTTCTTTAATGAGATAACTTCGCTGGCTATTTGCTATGAATTCCACCCCTCAACCCTATTTTCTGGTTTTTTCTCAAAAAATTATCATGAACAAATTGTTCTTCCATCAGCCCCATAGCAAGAAAGGAGTGGTTAAGAACTTGTGATAAGAAAAAAACGAAGCTGAAGAAGGAATAGAAGAGGAGCATGAAGCTAGAGAATAAAACGGGGAGGGGTGGGGGGTAAAAAGTAACTTTTGGCTTTATTATTATTATTTTTTTACTCAAACACGAAGGGGAGCCTTGGAGTAACGGGTAAAGTTGCTGCCATGTGATCAGGAGGCCACGGGTTCGAGCCCTGAAAATAGCTTCTTGTAAAAATGCAAGGTAAGGCTAACAGACCCTTGCGGTCGGGCCCTTTCCCGGACCCCAGCATAGCGGGAGCTTATTGCACCAGGCTGCCCTTTTATTTTTCACTCAAACACGCCTCTTTATTTTGTATTTAAATTTGTTTCCACAATAGCTGAAGAGCTGTATTAGATTCACTTTCAGTAAGAATACGGGTGTGTGTAATAGGTCAACAAATTAGTTTAAGTGTGAAATCAACGTTTTGGTTCAAGTTTAGGGTGTATATGATGTCTTTTTGTCCTAGTTAGAAATGTTAGTAATATGTGGCAGGAATCTTGTGGATTTCATTGAGGCGCCCACAAGCTGGCCCGGATACTACCGTTATAAAAATCTAGTGATGTTGCCGCTACTAAAAGAACTAAGTGGAATAAAATTGGCGCACAATTGTGTATTCTTTTGTGGAATATGAATTCTATGTTACTCGACTTCTTTCACTTTTCTGCGGGAAGGTTTGGCCTAAAGTCAACGCTATGTGTATGAATTATGTACTATACATAAACCGAATCTTCTCAGATATTTTTCAACAACAACAAGACAATCAACACATGACTTGTTACTACTTAGGGAAATTAAAATCAGTTGATTCTCTTATGCCACTTTCTAGTAGTATGCTACATGATCTACGAGAGAAAGTTCTTTGTCATTTGGCGTTTAATGGACTATGATATGATCTTGGCTTTGTAGTCTGTAGCGAATCAAATCTTCTGAAGTCCCACAGTTCCTTCCCTAGAAGATGTTTGGCATGGTATGGCGTATATCTTCACATATAGTTGATACTAATGAAGTTGAGATTGGACAAATTCGTGCAGTAGCTCCAGTTGCTCTGCGTTTTGGGAGAAGCTTGCTGCCCTAAATCTTCTCTTTTTTTCTGAAAAGTTTGGTTGCCATGGTTGCGTGCTCCTTTTTCCTTCCTAGTTGGATCGTTTCGGCTGGATCTTTCAGCAGGTCTATTGGGTATGTATTTTGTGAAGGAGTTCCTCAAAATGGTCAGTGATTTCTTCATTCCAAGAATTTGAGAACGTAGTTCATCTAATTCCCAGTTCAGTCCTACCGGGATTAGTTATACCCTCTCATTTTCTTTCTTTATTATTTTTACATTATCTGCTCTGATTCATCATTATAGAGCATTTATGAAATTCTTACCATAGAGAAACCACCTCATTATTGTAAATAGTCATCCATCGAGTTAGAAGCTTGGATGGTCACTCAACTTTGTTTTGCCTTGTAAAAGTTAATTTGATTTTGCCAAGTTAGCTTTTATTGTCATTATTCACAAAAGTATAAATTTTCAGTACTATTTAATGATGTGGCTGTTGTAAATTTTTTTAATTTGAAAATATTTTAAAATTTTAACTCAACGATTAATTATTGAGTTCTCAATCAATTTTCTTCGTTATTATCTTGTTCTTTGATTTTTTTTTTATTCACCACTAACCAAATTCATTGAAGTGTTGCCTTGCGCATCATTATTTTAGACATATTGCGGGATATACTCAAATTCTCAAATTCGTGTATTTAAAAATTGATTATATCATATTATCTAAGTAGTTCCGTAATATTTCTTTTGTTCTCTTTCTTATTATTCTTCATTAATTGAATTAATAACATATTGTTTTAAATATGACTATTTTAGATATTTTATCAGGATATATACTCAGTAGTTAAATTCATGTTTTATATAACTGATTGATATCATCTTATCTTACACTAGCAATTTTGCTTAAACTAGGTTTCGCAATTTTTGAAAGATTTTAAAAATTGATTCTTCAAATCATGGAAAACTTGGTTTTTTATTAAAAACATAAATTCATTCTTCTTTTAATCACATTACTCAAGACGTATCTAAAGTATTCATTAATAACACCATATTAATACATCGTATTAAACTTGATTAAGAAAAGGACAACTTGGTGCAAAGCTCCCCTTATTCACGGTGTTTGGGAAAGGGTGGACCATAAGGGTCTATTTTATGCAGACTTACCCCGCTCGCATACCATAGTCCAAGAAAGTTAAAAAAATTAATGAACAAGAATAATTCTAAAAATTTTGATTGAGAATTAAATAACTAAATGTTTTTTGTAGTTAAAATATTATTTTATAAAAAATTACAACTTCCATATTATTAATTATGTTCCGGAAAATATATTTATGTGAATAATGATCATGGAAGCTAACTTGGCAAAGTTGAGTAATTATAGTGATCAATTTCCCAAAATTGAGTGACCATCTAAGTTTTTAACTCATCATCTTCTTCTTACCTAGCTTTCCATAATGTGATTTTTCATTAACAAAAATGAGAGGCATTTTTTCCATCGACACAAGTCTCTCTAGCTTCCAAACATCCATAATAGTGGGTAGAAACAATGGTTTACCTATTGGAGGTTCCATGGAGCTTAGCGCTTTTTTCGTGAGATAGGTTCCATGAGACAACCCAAATACGACATACAAAGCAATATTTCAAAGAAGGGATGTTCACGGTTTGGTTAAAAATCAAACTAAACCAAACCGCAAACTGAACCAAACCGACCTAAAAGATCGATATTTGTTTTGGTTTGCAATTTTAAAAAATCAATACTATTTGGTTTGATTTTGATTCAATTAAAAAAAAATGACCAAACCGAGCCGACAAATTATATCTATAAGTTTTACTATCATTTATATGGTTTTTCATAAATAAAATATGTTACATTTTAATCATGACCCTAGCATTAGCAATTGGAGGAGTTTTCATGCCAACACTTTAGCCCAAGGGTGTTGCAACTTGTAGGTTCTCAAGCAAGCATTTTTGAGCAATTGTTTTCTTGATGGTTGCTTCCCCACAAAACACATTTATTTTGGGTTTTTATCCTATAAGCAGTATTATTAATTTTGGCATTTGGTTAACAAATTTAAGGGACAAAACTGTTGTTTGGAGTGCCAAACAAGATAGGCTTATTAAAGACATTCACGTTTGGTATTATTAGGACTTGCATCTAGGCAAGCTTTTTTGCTATTGTCATTTCTTATGTTATTATCTATTTATCATTAGCTAGAAATAAATCGAATAAAACAAATCAAACAACCAAATCGACAAGAACTAAACCAACGGCTTTTTTGTTTGGGTTTGGTTTGTTTTGGTTTGATTTTAGAAATTTATAAACGATTAAATTGGTTTGGTTATGGTTTTGACCGATAACCGACTTGTGTACACCCTTGTTTTCGGGTATCAACTATTCATCGGCAGCCCCAAAATACCAAATTATTGCAACGAGAGTGGAGATGAGTCTTACAGGGAAAGAGAAATTCTTATAAAAGTGATTTGCCTTCCCTTGCAACTATAGTGACTTCTGAGGGAAAGACTGAGGGAAAGAAAGAGAAGAGAAGTACATATTTGAAGAAGAAAGAGGAAATAGGCTGGGTGGTGAAGCATGCAAGGAACGGGAAAGAAGGCACAAGAAGAAGATGAAGGAAGAAATTTAGATTAAGATATGATAGGAGCTTTGAAGAGCAAAGAATTAACATACAAAAGGTCAAGATAAAATGTATTAGCCTTATATTTTCTGGTGTAAACATGATTTGGTGGGGGAGACCGTAAATATAGTTAATTTCACAAGGGGTGTGCCAACCACTCTGTGGGATGTACTTTTCCAATTTATTATTCTTAGGATGATGATTTTTTTTGTGCGAATACAAAGTTAACCTTTTCTTTAAAAAAGGTGTCTAAGTGAAAAGTCGTGCCGAGGAGTCCTTCCTATTTTTTCTCCCATGCTTTCCGTTGGTCAACAACCAACCACAACTTACTAGAATAACTTTAGGGGTTGTTGATGGGTTCATTTTCGATATGTTTTATTACTCAAACTTTTCAATTAAGATTATTAATCGAGGAAATTTTAATTCTAATTTTCAATTAGGATTGTTGTTATTGGTTAAAAACAAACAAAACAATTAGATGATAGTGCTTAGGTCGGTTAATTAATTGTTTGTAACGACTGTATTATCTACATGTATCATCAGATAAACGCATCGTCCAAGTGACATGAAAATAGTAAAGCGGCGATTATTTCGGTGCGTTCGATACCAAAAATAATGGTAATGAACCTTCCAAATTGGGCCTGTTGAGACCGTTCAAATATATTTATCAATTCATATAACGTATTACAGCTTGCAAACAAATCAAGATCCCCCGAACAAAAAGTTAGGCAGAAGTATAAATTTTTAGAGTGATCTATATGACCATTAACATGTAAAGAAG
>JBDJHY010000097.1:929765-944972 GCA_039654485.1 Withania somnifera
ATTAACAATAATGTGAATATACATGTATTTAAAAAGTGAGATATACAAAGAATTTAAGGGGATATTTTGGTAATTTTACATAGTTATCCCGATATAACTATTCCACCCAAATGTAGGGATAACTTATCGCAAGACTAATTGTTAATCATGGGATAAGTTATCCCATGTTCTGCAATCAAACAAAGAATTAAAGAACACAAAATTTTTATCCAGAGACTATTTTCTCTTACCCCTTACACCAAACGACCCCTTACATAATAGACCATGTGTACATTATAATAACTGATCCACTTTCTCCGATTGGTTGGGAACTGCATTCACTCATAATTCCATACGTGTAGGATAGGGAAGGTAAACTAGAAAGAATCCAAATATATACTATTCTTTGGATAGACATGAAGTTGGTGATAATACATGTGGTTCCGGGCATTAAACTTGTACGTTAAGTACCCATCTCCCATAGCATACTTAAATCATTAATGTTGCCAATACACCCCTTTGTCTTAAGCTTGAACATAATCATCATATGTGTGAAAACATCATAACATTTGTAGATCATATATCATGAAACCATAATCCACTGAACCTATGAACATAGTTGTATAATTAGAATAGGAATAAAATTGTATATCTTTCCTGCTTGGAAAAGGATTGTAATGTAGAATATATAAATGAGACTCATTGTAATATTGTGGAATATACAATTGAATAATATTTTTCCATGTCATTTCTACTTACTATCAAAGCATTGGTGACAGACACCTAGGAAAAGAAAATCTAGCTGAGCAGTCTCTGTGCATCTTATTTTGGTGACTATACCGACTGTTTTACATATCTTTTAGTGCCTTTTTTTCGAGAACAAACACTACCATAGATTCAGCAAGTCCTTACGACCAAAACCTAGTCAAGTTTTTCGACAGCAAACACATCAAAAGTTCTCATGTGTAGACAGAAACGAAGGTTTTGATGAGTGCGTGAGTTCACAAGCCAGCCGCGTGCTAGGTATGCAGGCCAACTCCCAACATTTTTTCCTGTTGTTTTTTCTGGCTAATTCCATGGATACCCCTCTACATACCTTTTCGTTTCGCCAACGAACAGTTCTGATTTTCAATTGTTTTGTTTATGTTTCGACGGACTTCTATGATTTCTTCTTACGCTCTAGGGTTTTGTTTGGATTTTGCAGTGTATTAGATTTGTTACCACAGAAGTTTACCAAACACATGTTGATTGTATTTTTTGATATACCCTCTGTCTGAGTTGTATAAGGCAGTGAAAGTGGCAGAGATGAGGATGTTGCGATGGATTTGTGGGTATGCTAGGAGAGATAGGATTAAAAATAAGGATATTTGAGACAAGGTGGAGTCACTTCGGTGGATGACATGATCCAAGAATGAGGTTGAGATGGTTAGAGCATGTAACGAGGGGCAGAGCAGAGGTTAGCTATGGCAGATTCAAGAGCTAGAAGTAGATCAAAGAAGTATTAGGGAGAATTGATTAATATTCCTTGAAGCGCTTGTAATTCCCCGCACTTGGCTCCTTGTAAATGTCTTGGAAGTGACTTTGGCTGCATCATTCTCCCCTTAACGGAAATTTGTCCTCAAATAGGCTCATTATCATTATGAACATAAAAAGATTAGAGGTCACACACATTGAATGTATTGTGGACAAGATACTCGGAGGTAGATCAACCTCATTAGGATTATCATTGAGCCTCTCAAGTACTTGAGGGGGACCATCTCCTCCCGGCATCAACTTTTCCTTCCTTTTGTTCGGGAACCTCGCCTTGCAATCCGTATAAGGGGGGAAGAAAACCATTACCGAAGTCCCATATACCATTTACTGAATGGAGATCTGAGTTCTTGAATGTGAGAAGAAACCATAAGCCCTTGAGAGGTTTTTTTGTCTGAGGTCTAAGTGTTAAGCGTGTGAATGAATAGAAGTTGATCGACTAAGTCTTTAATCTCTCCTTTAAGAAGGCTAAATGACGTACTATTTGGATTTAAAAAGGTTGGGAATAAACTAAATTGCCCCTGAGAAAAGAAACTTTAAAACTGCTGAAAGGAGGAACAACCCATCAAATGGTTCCACGACTCGTGGAATGAGTCATCGTTCCAAGTAACCACTTGTTTATTTTTTTGAAATGATCCACAACTCGATAGTATGGGTCATTAGGACCTTTTCAACCTTTTGGACAAGGTCCACAATTTGATAGTATGACTTGTGCATTCCACAATTGGGTCTATGAGTTGTGGGCTTGATCCATGGCTTGTGGACCCCCTTTTATGGCTCACTGGAAGTTGGATTATTTTGCTATTTTTCTGAGCTAAGTTTGATTTTGTTACAGAATCATCTTATTTAGGTAGTGAACATTTAGTTATTAAGTGATTGATTGTGTATAAATATATTTTTTCTTTATGTAGACTTACCATGTATGAGGTGAGTGTTGTGTATATAAACACCAATGTATAGATGGAGAAGATACAAGAATAAAAGAATAAAACACACAATTCTTCATATTTCTTACGTGGTATCTGAGCCGGAAAATTTCTGGAGAAGGAACTGAAAGGGTGGGTCACGAAAAAATGGTTGCTGGAAAAATATCTGTCGCCGGAGCTTCACCCGTTGACACCACCAAAGTCGCCGATCCGTTGTCCGCTGGAAATTTACCTGCTGGGAACTGCGCGTGTAGATCACACGCGCCGGCGCGTGAGGGCACGTGGGCTATCTCATAAGAACAGGAAAAGTTCCCCCGAGATCGCACAGAGCCGATCTTCTCACAACAAAATCACTCGGTCCATTTGAAGGGATTTGATTCATTTTTTGGGATTTGCACAGGGTAGCACCCAGTAGGAGCCAGTACCGCGATTTTTTCGAGAGCAATCATTTGGTAATAGGAACAGTGGGTATCAACCAGTTGATCCAAATTCTGAAGGAAGCAGCAGCAATTTAGATATAGCCCGGAATACTTGAATACTTCCATTTCTTTTTTGGGATTACTTGTACACACTATATACAATATGCTTTAAAAGAAAAATCAAGCAATTCATTCATAACATAGCTTCTTTTCATATTTTCTTTGTTCTTTACATTGCTCTGTAAAATACATTGTAAATATTTCTCTTATATAATATACTCGAGAGTCCTGTAATATGTTGTTTTTGTGATGAAGACTTGTTAAATTATTGTTGAAACTATCTTTAGACAAATGCAATTTGGGTTCGGCAAATTTCATTTGCTTTAGTACACTTCGTAATTCACTTAGAGTGAGTTCACTACCATTAGCACCTTATCCTCCTTTGCTGTATTGGATTTGCACCATCTTTGGTCTTCACCCACATCAATAATTTCTTTCCTTGATATTGTTCCTTAACAAAATAAAACATGTTCCACCAGAGGGTTTTCTTTCACCTTTCTTGTTGTCTACCTGTCTCAACTAGGTTTCTGTTGTTCTTCCTTTAACCTTCTCAATCCAATTCAGGCTGTATCTAAAGTTTAGCTCAAGTTAACACTTACCAAGATTAAGAATATTTGACATTCATATAATTGTTAGAGAGAATTTGTTCCATCATTCCAGGAGTCCTCACTGAATGGTTTTTCTTCTCTTATTTCAACTGGTAAAAACAGTTGGAAAAGTAATGAGGCAGTTTTTTTTTGTGATGTTCAAGAAAGAATGCTAGTGGTTTTATTATAGATTGACATATGCAGAAATATTTTCATAGTGGTGCCCATTTCTTTATTGCAAAGGGATGTTATAGAGTTGAACCTAGGAAGGAAATAGAGGAAAAGGTCTAATTACTAATGTTCATTTTGCTTCATCCTTTTCAGTTGTTAATCTGTGAGACTCCAAGATTTGTAATTGTGTTTAAAGTTCTAATGCATTGAGTTTCATATGATTCTCTTATTGCTTTTTTCCTCTTTTGCTTTAATAGTTGTCATCTTCATCTGGTCTTTGAGAAGAGCTCTGAAATGCAATTCTTTGGTCTTTCCAGGAAATACTTTTAACTGCAACCATCCTGTAGTCATGGAACTTATACTTGAAAGCCTAAGACACTGGTACTTTGGTTTCCTTTCACTTTTTGGTTGTCTGCTTTGAAGTTATTTGTATTTTACCTGTTAATTTCTCACCAATTGGATATGAAATATATCATTATTTTAGTCAGAGCTAAACTGAGGTTTTCCCTAATGGATGTGGTTGTTGTCTCTATTTGTTTGCACAATGCATAAAAAATATTTGCAAATTTCACTAGTGTCACGGACATCTTTATTCTCTACTTTGTCTTATTCCCTCTAGGGTCTTTTAGTGATAGGTTCCACAGGAATTCGACAATCCCGTGTGAAATACTTAGTGGCTAGCGAAATATATCAATCAGTTCTCTCTGTTTAATCTGTTGATGAAAAAATTAATCAGATAGAGACATATTTCTATCATTAGTTTGTTTCTCTTCTATCCTATGTAGAGACATATTTTTATCATTAGTTTGTTTCTCTTCTATCCCATATATCTATTTTCTGATGTTACTTAAATTATACATTTATGCTTTTGGAAGCCGATCTGGGGCAACAATCTAGATCTGTTATACATAGCCTTGAGTGCTTAACCGACCTTCTACATGGTCACGTATGCACAAATGGTCTATGCAAACTTGCTGGTTAGTCGGATGATATGGTTGGAATATATACTTATCTTTGAATGCTTAGGATTTTCTTGGAATGCTGATATGTTGATAAAATTCGCCATGTTGGCTCCTATTGAATTTTATCAGTTGACTGGATTAGCTTTTCCAGGCTTATTATTTCTCTTTTCATTCTCCGTTCTCAAATGTCTTTCCAGCTTGTGAATATCTGTCATGCAAATACTTAATTGAAGTTAATACAGGCAGAATGATTTATCCGGGATGGCTTATTTGTTATGTAATTATATCTAACTCACTTTTTTCCCTGTTCATTTTTCTCTTCTTTTTGTTGGAGCAACAAAAGGGTCACCGAGTATCATGTCGATGGATTTCGCTTTGATCTTGCTAGTGTTCTATGCAGAGGGACAGATGGTACTCCCATTAATGCTCCCTCCCTTGTTAAGGTGAAGCATTTATATACCTTTTCTAATGGTGCATCAAAAAGAAATTTTGTGATGGAAAGCAAATTAGTAGTGAAGTGACTTATGCTCCACTGCAATTGACAATCTTCATATTCAACTCAATCCTTCTCTGTCATCATCTAGGATTAGTTTCCTTCTTGTTTTATCTTCTTTTTTCTTTGTCTCTGGGGTTTCCATCACTTAAAATCTCATCAGTAATATGCTCAGCTCCAACTTTTCACGTGTTTAAGAAAAAGATGACTCCTTAATTTCAGAGAAGGCTGAAAAGGATTACATGATGCATACATGCAGGCTATTGCCAAAGATAGTGTACTGTCGAGGTGCAAAATTATTGCTGAGCCATGGGATTGTGGAGGCCTCTATCTCGTTGGGAAGTTTCCGAATTGGGATCGGTAATGCCTAAAAGAACATTATTATACATTATAAGTTTGACGCTTTTCATTTTTATCCCATTGCCAGAAATTAATTATGAGTTTTACTCTACTATTTGTATGCAAAAATTAGAATTTTAAACAAAATTGAATAAAAACAATCACATTATATGACGTATTTGAACTTTTTTTTTGGTTTCTCCTACTAAAATGATACCTCATTTGAATTTTTCATATTAACTGACTTAAATTCTATATTATTAAATATTATCTTCATTCAAGTTTAACGAAATATTAAATCAACAACCAAATAAAAGTTTGATTGTCTTTAAATTCCACTTGTGTCACATAAATTAAGATAGAAAAAAGGCATTTTCATAATTAAATGGTTATTTAAATAATTTATATTTTTACAAATCACGTTATAATTACTATAAATCACAATAAATAACAACTCAAAGTATTTTAAATTTTAAAAGAAAACTACAGTTAAAATTGTTTTTGGTTGATTCTCGAAATTCCATCTGTATCACATAAATTGAGATAGAAAAAGTAACATATATTGCGCAGCATGGACTCCAATGTCTAGTGTAGACATATCTTTGTATATATTACGTGTATATCGATGTATAAGATATATATTTATACTATCAAACCTATATAAATTAGGTCACAAAAGGCATTGGTTCTGTAATTATTTATTATTGGTTGATCCTGTTGTTCAAGAGGGATTAAAGATCATCTAATGCATTAGATTGTGTCAATGTGAAAATTAGGTTAGTGGGGTTTGATTAGTCAGTGACCTTGTTGGAGACCTAAAATAATAAATAAATATGTCAGCTTGCTAAATACTTGAAGCTTTTATAAGGGGAAGTGGATGTTTTATTTCAAGTCTCACCATCACCTATTATCGGAAGATTTTTCATGTGCTTGGCAAAAACAAAAGAGAGAGAGAAGAGTTAGGCTTGAATGTGCGTATTGCCTAAAATAAATAAATTTTAAATGAAGTGATCTCACATATAATGGACCAGATTGAAGCATATCTTACCTCGAATTCCTTGGAAATAAAACATTATCTCACATATAATGGATATACGGCAGTCTGCGAGTGATTGTAATTGCGTTGTTTGATGATATATGAACACTCCTTAAATTATATTAACAAGTTTTTATATTTCTCACTCAGACTGTTAACAACTCAAAAATCGCCTAAACTTTCAAAATGTTCAATATGTACCACTAAAAGCTTTGATTGAAATTCCCTTCTTTATCATGTAGTTTCATAGCATGTCACTTATTCACAAACATGTATGCAGGTGGGCTGAGTGGAACGGGAAGTATCGTGATGACATTAGGAGATTCATAAAGGTAAAACTAAGAGGAGAGGCTTTGAATCGAAATTCTTATTAAATCTAAGTTCGCAAGTACAAACTTTTCCATTATTAACCAATCAAGTACATCTGAAAGCAACAGAAAAAGTGAATAAACGTCCTCCTGTGATACAAGGAGGTTTAAATTTCATATATTCATGATTTAAACATAAAATTATAGGCTTCTAGTTATGAAGCTAAATTTCCTTGTTAGCTTTTATAATGATATAGTTAATAGATGGTTGCAAAGTGTAGTGACGAGAGCGAAATTCTTCTGGAGAAATCATCTTTTATTTAGGCCATGTTCGTTTTCATAGTTAAGCTGGAACTTTAGTTACTTTGATGTGTATTTTTTTTTTTTTCAATTTTCAACTGTTGAGAACCACATAGGATTTTACTATTATACCAATCCACGCTGTTTGTGCCATCCTACTGTGCCCCCTACCCAAAGAAACCAGCTGCTAAAACTACATTTGGTACATTTACACAGTAATCCTTAGGCCCTTGACAAGTGTATACCAATGCGAGTCTAGGACAATTGTGGAATTCCCAGAGATGTATATTAGAAAAAAATTGCAAATTCTAGTTACACTAGTATTTGAATACATCCTAATTGAAATTTTGTCATCGCATTTGTCATTTTCCCTGTAAAATTAAGGCTATCTTTTTTCATGTAATCTGATTCCTAATATATCACAACTGTGTCATGATATAAGCGAAAATGTTCTAACTTTGACAGGACAAGTTATTCTGTGGCATAATCGTTGAATCATCCTCTTGGATATTTAAATTACACTAACATTTTGTATATATAATGACTCAATTCTCAGGTTTGCTTTTTTATTATATAAAGTTGTCACCAAGAAATTGTGAGAATGTTGATTTATCTCAATAATAAGAGGAGAGAGAGTGGGAGTTTAAGTCAACTGAAATAGTTAACTCATGAAATCACATTTTTCAAGGCACGACTCCCAATATTTCTCTCTCCTACTTTCTAGGAGGGGAATCACCCTCTTTCCGGCAGCCTCGCTGGGAGCTATGAACAACCTTTCATTCTCAATCCCAGCTGCTACTTCCTGTGGTAAATAGCCCCGGTTTTTCTTTATCCTCTTCATTTTTTAGCTCCATTAGACATGGGAGAGAACAGGATTTACTTCAACACAGGCTTCAAATCCTTTGATATCACAAGATGGACTCCCAACAAAACAGCTTGGTACGAGTGGGTTGAAACGAGTCGGTGTTCGATGTGAAGATCGGAGATGAGCAGTAACACTGAGGAATGGATATGCTTCAGATGACGGAAGCATCAAGAGATCAAAATAATGTGATCAGAAAATGGAAAATAGCAGAAAGAGAAGCAGAGCAATTTAGCACAAGGAAGAGGAATGAACATGGGAGATACGTGAGCATCATCTCTTCATACAAGGGAGGAGGATCAGTAATAATTATCCCAGAATTTGCTTTAAGTGCTGGTTGATGTGACATTGCCCTCAAGATTGAAAACTTCATTAAATGTCCTAAAAGACAGGAAATAGCAAGCCCTCCAGGACTAACTGAAGCCAACTACCCATATGCAAAAACAGCGCAAGACAGAAAATGGAACTCGAAGATCATCAAAGATGCAGAGGTCGGGAGTAATAAAAGTTGTATCACAATATCCTGAAAACCTGGTGTCCAAGAGGTAGAACTACTGAATATATGTCTGGCAGGGGGAGTTGAGTAGAAGAATCTGGAGAAACCTATGCTGGCAGACATCAGAAGGTGGCCTTCTTTTTTTGTGGAAAGATACCTTCAGGGTGAATATCTACGAGATGAATGACAACAATTTTCCCTTTGAGTTCCCCAATAGATATATGTCAGAACAGATTCTGAATAAGTAATGGTTCTGGGAGAAGAGGAATTTCAAATGAGTGGTGGAATCCTACGATTGGGTGTATAGAAAATCCAATAATGTGAAGGAAACATGGATCAGAGAATTGGATACCTCTACACCTGTGGTCACATAAAACTTTTCAAGAAATTTGAGAGATCTGTGGGGGTTGGGTGGCTACGGAGGAGGAGATTGAACTCAGGAACCACATGACATGGGCCAGAATTTTGGTCGCCAATGAGGGAAGAATATCCCAAAAGAAGTAGAAATCTTCTAGAATGGCATCAAGTATTATGTTCCGATTTGGGTTGAGCAAAAACCCAGGTCTGAATTGTTGCTGGAATATGGTAACTCCAGAGAAGAATCTGGGGGTTATTAGGACAATGTTATGGCACAACGAACTTTCAGAATACCCTCTGCAATCATGTACATAAATCCCACTAATCCAGGGATTTGAAAGGCAGAGTGCACATGGGAGACGAAGGTTTGATCGTGTGTTGCTGGAAAAGCTTCTCTGACATGAGGAGGTAAATGAAGTGGATGAAGGCCAGAATTTATTGGGCCCAGTTGGAAAAAGGTGTTGGGCCAGATCCTGCAGCCCACTATGTTTTTAATATAACTTAAGTGGCCAGGATTCCTTACATCAACAAAAGGATTGACCTTTTTGAAGTCATTACGCTGACTTCCAAAAGAGATGACATGCAAAGATTAAAGATGATCAGCAATGTTGTCGATCCAGAAACAATTGAATAGACTGGGGAAAATTCTTCGCAAGCTACGGAAGGGATGGAGGTGCAAGAAATCCCTCAAGAAGATTACAGTAGGCTTGAGAACGGTTCTACATACATTACAACAACAAAAACATTGACAGTATACTTCCACAACGTGGGGTTTGGGGAGGATATAGTGGACGCAATCCGTACCACTACCTTAGAGGTGATGTAGAGAGGCTATTTCCGCAAGACCTTCGGCTCGAGACACAAAATACCAGAAAATAGTCAAGAAAAATATATAATACAAAAACAGAAAACAATGGGAAATAAAACAAAATAATATCATAAGTGTGACTACTACAAACAAGCTACTCGAAGCAACCACAACAAGCAAGCATTCCAAATCCTAACATAGAAGATAAAATAAAGCAAACCTACGTGCTAACAAGCACAAACTCCAACCCACTAACCTTCTACCCTAATACGCATCCTCCACATCTTCCTATTTAGGGTCATGTCCTCGTAAGCTATAATTGCTCCATATCATATTTAATCACCTCCCTCCAATACTTGTTTGGTCTATCCCTCCCTCACTTGAAACCATCCATAACCACTCTCACACCTTCTGCACTAGAGCATCCATGTCCCTCTTGATAACATGCCTGAACCATCTCAATCTTGCTTCCCGCATCTTATATTCCATCAAAGTCCATCCTACCTTATCTCTAATAACCTTATTCCTAATCCTATCACTCCTAGTAAACCTACACATCCATCGTATCATCCTTATCTTCATCTTCTGAATGTGAGAGTTCTTGACTGGCTAACATTTTACGCATATAATATAGCTGATCTAATGCTACTCTATAGAACTTTCCTTTCAACTTAAGAGACATCTTTTTATCACATAGGACTCCAGAAGCAAGCTTTCATTTTATCTACGCTGCACCAATACGATGAGTGAAATCCTCATCAATCTCTCAATTTTCTTGGATCATAGATCCAGGATACTTGAAACTATCCTTATTAAGAATGACCTGGGTATTAAGATTATCTATCACGTCGTCCTCATTGGCCACCTTACTAAACTTGCACTTAAAATATTTCGTCTTAGTTCTTCTCAACCTAAACCCTTTAGACTCAAGGGTTTGTCTTCGGACCTCCAACTTAGCATTAACTCCCTTGGGTCTCGTCAATCAAAATCATGTCATTTGCAAATAACATACACCATGGCACATTGCCTTGAATTTCCTGCGTCAATCTATTCATCGCCAAAGTGAATAAGAACAGGCTAAGAGTCAATCCCTGATACAGCCCAATCAATATTGGAAAGTGCTCCGAGTCTCCTCCACAATTCTTTACCCAAGTCTTAGCTCTGCCATACACATCATTAATTGGCCTAGTGTACGCCACAGAAACACCTCTAGCCTCCAAGCATCTCCAAGAATCTCCTAAGGAACTTTATTGTAAGTCTTCGCTAGATCGATGAATACTATATGTAGGTCCTTTTTCCTTTCCCTAAATTATTCCACCAGTCTCCTTATAAGGTGAATAGCTTCAGTAGTCTATTATCCTCTATTATCCTGGCATGAAACCAACTGATTCTCGGATATAGTTTCGATCTTCCTCAACCGCAACTCAATCACCCTTCCCAAACCTTCATCTTATGACTTAACAACTTAATATCCGGTAGTTATTGCAATTTATGTCACCAGAAGACATAGAGAACTGGGAGGTGCAGGCTGCAGAACCCCTCCTTGTGCAGTCCCAATTGATGTTACAAGGCAAAGAAAAAGAGACTTCAGCATGGGTGAAGTAGAACATGAAAATTCTGGGGGCTGACTTTCAGGGTCATGTGGAGGAAGAACTGGAATTGCTTCTGCAGGTGGGTAATAGTAGAATGGTAGGAAGAATGGAGGTCGGGGAGATTTGTAAAAAGACCAAATTCAAAGGTGCTCAGGAACTGAAAAGCTTGGTGGCTTTCGATGTTAAACTCAAAAGCGTAACATGGTAAGGGGAGAAACAATTCTTGCTGTTCCTAATGAAGTTCAAACTAATTTCATGGAACGTAAGGGGATTGAACTGCAGAGATAAACGAAGACTTGTTACAGAATAAACGAAGACTTGACTCAAGAATATGATTAGAGAATGCAGATATTTATTGTTTTCAAGAGACGAAGTTAGAGGGGGATGTAACAGATCTGGTCAAGAATATATGGGGAGGGAGATGGATTAGATGTGCATATTTGGAGGCTAGCAGAACAAGAGGGGGTATTATGATGATGTGGTATAGCAGAGTATGGAAGGGGGAGGTGGTAGAGATCGGTTCTTACACCCTAACTTGCAACTTTGAGGCTCAACTTCAAAGTTTCTCTTGCTACAGTACTGGGTACATGCCCCAAATTGTTATATCGAGAGAAGGCTTGTTTGGGGGTAAATTGGTGCTGTTAGAGGGCTCTGTGTAGGTCATGGGCTGTTTGTGGAGATTTCAATATTTGTAGGTTAATCTCTGAAAAGAGGAACTGTGTTAGGACAAAGAGCATGAGAGAATTTTCTGACTTCATTGAAGATATGTGCCTCATAGATTTTCAAGTGGAGAATGCAACATACACTTGGTTCAAGGGAGACGATCATGTAGCAGCATCCAGAATAGATAGAATTCTAATTTCTGAGTAGTGGGAGAAAGCTTTAACAATCTAAAACAAATCCTTCTTCGTAGGATTACTTCAGATCATGTTCCACTAGCGTTACAAGGTGGTACTTGGAACAAATTAGAAGGTATTTCAAGTTTGAAAATTGGTGATTGGACACTGAGGGGTTTTACTGAAAGATTAGAGATTGGTGGAATGAGTTCAACTTTGGAGGAAGGCCAGATTTTGTTCTAGCCTGGGAAATGAAGGCTCTAAAGAACAAACTCAAGGAAGCAGTAGACAAGATCAAGGGAACCTTGGAGGGGCAGAGGAAATAACTGCTAGAAAGAATGGAACAATTTGAAGTAGTATCAAAAGTCGGAATACTTTTAGAAGATGAGTCAGCTAGTAAAGATGCACTACTTCTACAATACGAGAACCCGTTCAAAAGAGAAGAAATAGCTTGAAGACAAAGGTCAAGAGTTCTATGGCTGAAACAGGGGGATAGAAACACAAAACAGTTCCATAAAATTGCAAATGCCCACAAGAGATGCAACAATATTGATCAACTAAAGGTTCAAGGTGAGATTACTCAAGATACAGGTAGAATTGAAAAGGAGATTGTGGAATTCTACCAGAAGCTATATACCGAAAGAACACATTGGAGTCCTGCCAGCAACTTCCCACATTGTCCAGTGCTCTCAGTAGAGGAGAAAGAGATTTTACAGGTTAAGTTTGAAGAAGAGAAAGTGCTACGGTGTGTGAAGCTATGCACTGTGGATAAGGCCCTTTGGCCTGATGGTTTCACCATGGGTTTTTTCTTAAAATGTTGGGAAATATTGAAGCAAGACGTAATGAGTGCTTTTCAAAATTTTTATGATCATGAAATATTTCAGAGAAGCTTCAATGCAACCTTTATTGCCCTAATTCCAAAAAAGAAGGGTGCCACTGAGTTGAGGGAACTTAGACCAATCAACCAAAATATTTTCCGAAGTCCAAACAGAAAGGTTGAAAGGGGTGATGGACAATATGGTTGATCAACAACAAATGACCTTATTAGTAGGAGGCAAATCATGGATTTAGTCTTAGTGGCTAACGAAGTAGTGGGTTCAAGAATCAAACAAAAGAAAGCAAGAATACTATGCAAGTTAGACATAGAGAAAACATGTGATCATGTGAACTGGGGCTATTTATCGGGAGTGTTGGAGAGTATGGGATTTGGTCAAAAGTGGATTAAATTTTGTATCTCATTAGTAGACTTCTCTGTGCTGATCAATGGTGCACCAATATGTTTCTTTAGAGCTCAAAGAGGTCTCAGACAAGGGAATCCCCTATCCCTCTTCTTGTTTTTGTTAGCTATGGAAGATTTAAATAACATGATCAAAACAATTAGTAATGCTGGATCGAAGGGTTTGATGTAGCAAGAGAAGGAAAGGAAAGTTTGGAGGTAATTCGTTTGCAATATGCAGATAAAACCCTCATTTTTTGTGAAACTCAAATACCTAAGGGTGATTCTGGTGCTGTTTGAAAGAATCTCCGGCCTCCACATAAACTAGGGAAGAGCTTCATGTATTTCTATAAATGAAGTGGCCAACATGGAGACTCTTCATTCAATACTAGGAGGCCTGGTTAGTACTCTCCCAACTATTTATTGGGATGCCTTTGGGGATAAAACCAAATCCAAAGAAATATAGGACTTTGTGATTGAAAGAAGGGACCATATTTATCATTAGATTGAAGGGCTACCTTAATCAATGTAGTCCTATATGTCTTGCAAACCTATGATGTCACTGTTTCCTATTCTGGGCAAGGAAACAAAGATAGGAAAAGCTCTAATGTTGTTAAATAGAAGAACTAGTGGTGGAAAAAAGATATGGGGGATTGGGAATTAATAACCTGAAAAATCACAATAAGGCCCTCAAAATGAAATGGTTGTGGAAGTACGCCAACGAAAAACAAATGTTTTGGGGAAAAGTTATTGAAGCTAAATATGAGGAGGAGTACAGGTGGATGACTAACGAAGTTACTACTCCTTATGATGTGAGTTTGTTGAGGTCTAGCATAAGTCTATGGAGTGAATTCAAGGGCAACACCAAGATCAAAGTTAATGATGGTCGTAAGACTAGATTCTGGTATGATGATTGGCATGAGGCAGGTACAATGATAAGTCTATACCCAGACATAAACAGTTTGGTGTCACAACATCAAAGGTCCATAGCAGAAATGTGGAGTCCAAAAGGGTGGGTGGTCAATTTTAGAAGGCAGATTAATGAACGGGAAATCACAAGGGTTGCAGATTTTTTTGGTTTAGTTGGTCAGGTTAAAGGTACACAAGAAGGGGATGATGAACTATGATGACATGACACTGAAAAAAGGGCTTTCAAGGTGGGAAAAGCATACAAAAAGTTGAACAAAAACCAACGGATCACCAATTGGCCTTGGAAAAACATTTGGAAGATGAAAATAGCTTACTAGGTAGCATGTTTTGTTTGGCTCCTATCTAAGGAAGCAATCCTCACAAAGGAAAATCTGATAAAGAGGGGGATAGTATTAACTCAAACTAAATCTTTTTATAAGCAAGGAGGAAACTGTACTTTATCCGATGTCTAGTCAACTGCTGCTCATGAACGCATTTCGGGGAGAACCAACTAGCTCTGCATGCGAGTGGCATTTCACCCCTAACCACAATTCACCTGCTGATTCAGTCGGTCGTCCCTCTCATTTCAATCGAGTCATTTTGTCCTTCCACTTAGTTTCCCCAAACTTCATCCTAGTCATGGATAGATCGCTCAGCTTCAGGTCAATAAGCAGTGACAATTGCCACATGAAGACTCACTTTCGCTACGGCTCCAATGGTTGTGTTTTTTTTTTGGAGAGCAGATAAAGAGTTAAAACATTTATTCCTTCATTGCAAGATCACAGGACAACTTTGGAGGCTATTTTAAGTCTCAAAGGCATTTTCTGGACTATGCTTGGGAAGGTTGCAGAAACAGTACAAAGCTGGGAAGAAGTTGGGGTGCAGGCCAGGGACAGAAGAAGGTGGAGAATCATCCCAGCTACAATATGATGGACCATCTGGAAGGAGAGAAACTCCAGGATTTTGTAGAATATAGAGAATAGTATTGAGCAGGTCAAGCTTAATTGTATTTTGACCTAAT
>JBDJHY010000097.1:1020570-1031239 GCA_039654485.1 Withania somnifera
TATGCTACGTTACTTTTTGGGAATTGAGGTTGCCTATTCCCCGAAAGGCTATCTCTTATCTCAATCAAAGTATATAGCCGATCTGTTTGACCGTGCTCGTCTTACTGATAGTTGGATCGTTGATACCCCTCTTGATACTAATGCTAGATATTCTCCATCAGATGGTACTCCTTTGAAAGATTTTAGTATTTATCGTATCATTGTTGACAGTTTGATTTATCTTATGGTGACTTACCCAGATATTGTGTATGTTCTTCACGTGGTTAGTTACTTTGTCACTACCCCTACTTTAGTTCACTGAGTTGCCGTGCTTTGTATTCTCAAGTACCTTCGGGGCACTCAGTTTCAGAGCCTGTTATTTTCTTCTACGTCCTTGTTAGAGTTATGTGCTTATTGTGATCCGGATTGGGCTGGTAATCCTACAGATGGTAAGTCGACTACTGGATTTTGTATTTTTTTGTGACTCACTTATTTTATGGAAGAACAAGAAACAAGATGTCATTTTTAGGTCTTCTACAGAAGCTGATATCGTACCACGGCCTCGGCTACTTGTGAGATTGATATGAGTATCTCTCTTTATCAACCTATTCGGTTATATTGTGATAATCAGAGTGTTATTAAGATTGCTCGTAATACAGTATTTTATAAACGAACCAAACATATCGAGATTGATTGTCATGACACTCGTCACCACCTACAGATTGACACCATCATATTGCCCTTTGTTCCTTCTTCCTTGCAGATTGCTGATATGTTTACGAAAGTACACTCGACTCCGCTCTTTCGTTTTTGTCTAATAAATTTTCAATGCTTATCGCTGTAGCATCGAGTTTGAGAAGCGATATTAACATATATTAAATTTACTTGCAGATTGCTGATATGTTTACGAAAGCACACTCGACTCCGCTCTTTCGTTTTTGTCTAACAAATTTTCAATGCTTATCGCTGTAGCATCGAGTTTGAGAAGCGATATTAACATATATTAAATTTAAAATTATTTTAATCTTTTTTATTTTTATTTTGTAACTTAGCTATATAAATCATTCTTATGTATTTGTCATTTTCATTTATTGTAATAAAAAGGTATAGACTTCATTCTCTATTCTAACAAAAATCACATTAAAAAATATATAAAATTATCAGCTCAGCCTCGTCTCCCTCCATTTCTATTTTACTTTCCCCAAGAAGAAGTATGATGTGGGTGGTTCTCACCGATTATCTTTCATCAAATACTAATAAGTGTCTCCCTTCATGTTTTGTTAGATTGTGATTTGCTCAGAATGAAATTTGTGAATCCAGTTTTTTTTCTCTCAATAATATATAGCGAAGACTAGTGTATTGGATTGGGTTCACTCGATTTGTATTTTGAGGAGAAGTTGGATTCGATGTACGCTTTTACGACTCTGCCTGGAAGGTGGTTTGCTTCATTAGTTAGTTTCAAGAGCTTTCTTGTATTTGGCAGTCATAGGTGAATTATTACTTATTGGGTATTGCATACCTTTGAGGATTTGCTTTCAGCTGATGTTAACAATAATAATGAATTTGGTCATTTCCTTGTTTTTCGTCTTTTTTTGAGCTTAGAACTGTCTTGATGGGACCGATAACTCAATACCCGCTCATTTGCTCGTTATCTCGATTTTCCTGTTTCATTCATTAACTGTATTCCAAAACTTACAATATACTATACAGTGATATACATGTGTTATATTGATTACCTATATCAAGTATTTGGCCTAATGTGTACATTGACATATATACAATTAACAGCAGATGGCGGTGACGACTAGGATTTTGTGTGAAAGAGAAGATGAGAAGAAAAAGAAAATTTAAACCTGTAAAATCTTTAATTTATTTTTTGAAAAGATTTTGTTGCTATATTTTGAAAGTATTAGTTCTAGTAAATGTGAATTCATCGTTTTGTATAAATCCCTATCTTATATTTCAGCACTTGAAAATATTTATACACTTACTTAAATATCTTACGATTTTTATAAATATATATATTTTTTTATATTCATAATTGAATAAGTGAGATTCGTCTAGTTTTCACTTTATACTGCTAAAAAAATAGATGAAATTGATTGTGTCAATATAGCAAACTTGATTTATTTTTTCCTATTCTGTTTAACTTTACTTTTAATAATATCGAATAAGCACTGTTGATTTTGTAGCTTCAAAAATATAAAATTGATTGTGTCAATATAGCAAACTTGATTGGTTGTTATGGCCTCAACACCTTGCAGGCACAATTAGATACTTGAGATGCTGATGGATGAGGCAAAAGTCTTACTAGGTTTTCCCACTAATTCTTGTCCCACTGCTTCTCAGGTAGAAAAGATGTGTGGCATGCTTGTTTCATATATACTTACAATACTACCTACTTATTCCTTCCAACTCGTCTGGTATTTATTTCAACTACACACCTAAACACTGTGGGGTTTCTCGTACCCTTGTCTTTGTCCGTAATGCATCTGGTAGCCCTGACACACGACACATCGAATAACTCTATAATTCGGGTAGAGCCATAAACAAACACAGGACCAGAATGTATCCTTTTTGCTCTGCCTTCTCATTTATAGTATTTAAGTGCTCTGGCTTCTCATAAGTAATGTAATTAGTCTATGTGTTCTTGAACACTTGGTTTTCAAGCATTGCGTCTTGTAGTTTTGATTTGTTCATCCCGTAGGTTAGGATTTGTTACCTGTGAACAGGGATGCAGGAGGGTTAAAAATCTAAGCAAAAGAAAAGATATTTAATATATATTGTTGCATGTGGGCCTCCATTTATGAAACTAATGATAGTATCACATGTCAAACAAATGTAGGTCAAAGCTGATTATAGAAGGAAGGTGTGGGAGACACATCCTGATTGCTTTCCAGCTCATCTCAAACCTAATGCAGAACTCAAATTTAAGATGGTGAGCTTTCCACTTTGTAGGCACAATAATTCCTCTTTCCATGTTCCTACTTCTGGTGTTCTCCCTCGAAACAACTGCTTGTCAAATTACAAACTTTGCTAAGTGTTTGTTTCCTTCATTTCTTCTTACGATACCTTCTGGCCCTTTTTGCTGAAACTTCATTTTAATCAAATTTGGAGCGTTGTAAAACGTTTTGCTAGGGACTCTCTAACATACTTTGTTATGTATGTGAAGTGGCTCGCTCAACATTTTTCCGTTATAAACTTGCCTTAGTCAGTCCGTGCCCCCCTCTTTCTGCAACTACAATCTTTAATCTAGAAGTGTTGAGCAAAAGGGTAATTTTTGTCTTTCAAGTTTCATCTGTTTGTCCTCTATCTGATGAGGGTATTTATGGGTGTCATTTCTTTTCTATGAGCTTTTATTTGATTGGTCATTGCTGCTGAAGTTTAAAATGGTGTGTGGGTGCAGATTTCAGAAGCATACACTTGCCTGCTTTCTGGTAATTCTGATGTCTTAAATCATCTGCAACATGTGACAAGCTAAGAAGATCCATTTACTTGCTTGAAACCTTTACTGACGAAATGTCAAATTAATATGATTTTCAACTGAAAAAGAGCCTCCTTGCTCTTTCTGTTTACAATTTTGTTTCTTTCTCCAATCATCCCTTTGAAAAAATCCATTGAGTATAATTCTTATATATTCCTGCGGCAACCACTCTTAGGTCTTCCTTATATTCCGTTGATGCTAATTGCTTGATCTGGTTCTAGTTTCTTCAGGGCATGACAGAAGCTAGGTGTTCCATTTAGCTCCCAGTGCTTTGGTCTAGTGGTAAGAACGCAATACATGAGTTAGGTGTCAAGTGCACGTCACTGATTTAAAATCTGCCACAAACACATGAATTAAGTGGAAAAGGTGAGGCGTTGTCATTTAGTGCTGTGAGTATAGGATAATTGTTAGCTGGTGCTACTTGTCCTAGGATAATTAAGCTGTCTGGTAGAGTGTATATGCTAGGTTTCTCTGTCTGTCATCTTACAACAATATTTGGGAGGATTGACACATTATTGTTATTGTCTTCTTATGACAATTACGTATGAATAATTGAAAGGTTCTTCAATAGAATCTCTCTATCATGTGCATGTACTATCATTACGTGATCATACATCCTAATTTCACAAACTAGCATACTCAAGATCTTCCGGAAAATCCAACATGATTTCTTGAAAATAGCATGTTTGTTTATGCCAAAAGCAAACTCTTCTTCTATTAGGCATGTCAATACTTTTCTTTAGGTGTTTGTTGTGTATAAGTACTTCATTCCAGTATAATCACATTATGGCACACAGAAAGAATTTGTTGATTTAATGTGCCCTGTGTGAAATGTGATTGAGATAAAGCTAATTGAAGGGTGAAATGTGCTATTTGACAATATAGGCTGTTATTACTTTATTTGTTAACGCTCTAATGTCAATTGTCCCTAATATTGAACCTCATACCCTAGTGAAATTGTAGATACTAATATGCAGAAATACCTAAACTTGTAGGATGGAAAACACTACAATATATCCCCAAGATAAATAAGGTGTGCATTAAACTCTCTAGAGTAGTATCGGTGTACACTGCATTCTATTTTATTTGTTCTTTACCTCTCTTAATTAGGTTCATTTTCTCACTTTGAATTGAAATTACAGGTGCAAGACAAGAAGGTGAACATGTTGGTAAGCTACTGTAGAATTACCTCTTTATTGTGTATGGGATTAACCCCTGATCTAAGTAGAAAGACGTACAATGTTTTGTTATCAGTTGGATATTCGCGTGTTGTAAGAAGTGGAGTTCCTAGAGGAGGAGGGAGGAGAAACCATGCACTGATTGGGCTTCCCTTTCTTTTTATTATTTTGAGAACTGCAGCATTGGGAGGAACCAATGTTGCCAGGTAGGTTGATTACCTTTTGTTAGTTGTTACTACTTGCTCGAAGAAAAGTTTAATGAGATGATCTGAATATACGTTGTTTTTATACCTTCCACATCAGGGCGTACAGGAAACAGAGGGCAGACTATCCTTCTCATAATCCTTTTCTCCCTTAATTATTCACAAAACATTGTGTACATATGAAATGTAACTGATACAATAAGCTTCAACTAGTCATATTTGTGTCAACTTTCAAATGTGATTCTGAAGTTGTCCATTATGTAATTAGACGATAGTTTAGAAGCCTTGGGAGAAATCCTTTTATCAACAGTGCAGAGGGTGGTGCCTATACAACCTTACCCCTTCACAATGAAGGGACAAATCCTTTTATCGATGTTGTACTTATGTGCTAATATATTTTGTATTTTCTCTCACATTTGATAATTGAAATTCCTCGCTTCCTTTGTTCTAAAAACATTTCTGGAATCAATTTTTTTTTTCCCTACGTTTAAATTGTTAGCTAGTTCTACGCTTCACTTCCTATTTTGATTGCTTGCAAACCTGTCATGTATTTATTTTATAGTCGCATGAAAAACATTTACTTTAGGTTGTATTTTTATAAATTCAGAAATGACATGCTAAATATAGGACTAATCAGTGTTTATCGAATAGAAAATAAAAATGAAATTTGTCATTTTTAAATTTTACAGACTTAAAGTCACTGGAGTAAGCCTTATCTAGTGGCTCCTCTAGTTTTGGCAATATTTACCCCGAATTAGTGATGTGCTTGCCTATGTTTTTATCACAAATTGATATTGCATGAAAAGAATAATCAAGGGTACAATTATTTATTTTCCTTTTCTCTCTCTCTCTCTCTTTTTTTTTAATTGTTTAATTTCTAGTTAAAAAGATGTACAAAATACATAAAGGTTTCCAAAGAATACATAAATACACATCACATTTATCAACATGTACGTAGACGTGGAAAGAAGTGTTCTTTGATTGAACACACTTTGTTGCATATCAATTGGTTCTGTTCTTTCCCTAAAATGTATTTGAAAGAAGGGATGGTTAACTTGTTTAACAACCGTTTCCTTTATTTATACATACATACAACAACAGCTACCTCGAACTCAGGCTTCTTCATTCATTATAGTCTAACTCAACTATGCTTCTTCTCCATTGAAATCTCCGTGACACTGTCATAAGATGGAGGATACATTAGCCAAAAAAAAAAAAAAGAAAGAAAAAACGCATTTGTGAGAGGCATGTGCCAATATTAGAGTGAAGGAGGCTCATTTAGACATCCTTCGTCAAAATATAACACTGAGCATATAAAAATTATATGTATACTTTGAAAGTTTACTTCTCATACATATATGTTAAAGCGTAAACATCACTGATCCAAACCACGTATAACTGTGTTATGATTCCCATATAACCAACAACCTTATTCTTGAAGATCTAGTGATTGAGCATGGAACTTTTCAATGAATTGTAAGAAGCTCAGTATTACAACCTAAGAAATGCCTGTGGAAACAATCTCGAGAATATTCGGTCTTTTGCTTTGATAAGCAGCACATATAATCCATAACAAGGGATGTGGACCAGAGCCATGCCAAGGTACCTGAAACCAACTCCTCGTTTTAGGATATTAAATTTGTAAAAGAGTCAGAGAAGGTGAACAGAGGAGGCATGTTATTACCACAATGGTGCCCATGGAGTGTGGAGTTCCATGAAAGGATATGGCCACCTGCACAACAAGGCACTTGTATAAAACAAAGACAATATGTGTCTTTTACATAGGAAACATGTGTATCAAGGATACATATCTATTACCAAGATAAGCAGCACACGTGTAGACTCCACTGGAAAACAACATAAGAACAGCTCCACAGAATAAAATAGGTGATACCAAACCAAGTAAATTGCTGAAATACAAAACAGACGTTTCCTATTAGACTTTACAGTATTTGACTACTTATAGCAAGCATTGTAAGGGACTCCAAAAAACTTGTCGGAGTTAGGCATAGGAGAAAGTGCTGCACTTACAAGATTGCTCAGGACTGAATCAAGAAGAAGAAATACAGCATTTACAGAGTGCATTAATCCAATTAGCTGCCATGCCAACAAAACTTAAAAATTAGAATATTAGTTGAGTAAATAAACAGCAATTTTAAAATGACTTAAACTCCTTACATTAGAAAAATGTTCCTTTGGAAACAGCTAAGATGACCTTTTTTTACAAGGACTATAAAAACGTAACTCAATGCATCACCTCATTGCTGAGTTTATAGATTTTGAAGTCTTCTGAGAGCCACATGTACAAGTTTAATAATGGAAAAAATTTCTCTTTGCTAAAGCATCAGTCTTATTTTGTAGTCGCAAGAGTACTATATGCTGATTTCAGAATTAACTACATAGAATTTCCTTGGCTTTCACTTTGTAAAGTTACACATTGACCTAAGAAAGAGATGCATTCTTATTTCATCATCATGGCCTCTCCCTCTCTTCACTGTTTAAGAGCACTAATCACAAGTTTGTAAGTTTTGGGTGTCTTCAAGTAAGTGGCTTTACGTCACTCGCATTTTTTCTCTAAGATTTTAGAAGGAAGAAGCAACTTCTGTACTAACAATTAAGGGCAGGCCTCTTTGGATCATCTATTTACTTCGAGTTAATGATGCATTTGAGGTTGTAACTTTAGTGTTACACATACTGGTAACCATGGAGTTGGATTAAATTCAGAATGTAGAATGATACTTTCAAACTGTAGTGTCAAATCTTAGCCAGTTAGATCGCAATTAGCTAGTACCTATACTCAAATGTTCGAAGAAGAGAAAAAATACGTTCCTTAAGGATAATAAAAGCATTGTGGCCATCCAAACTTTCTCATGCAAATGCCATTTTCATAACTGAATTCACCTGTCCTTTTGCCTGTTCCTTCCAACCCTCTTTCTGACCACCTCCGGCTTTTTCTAGTTTAATAGGTAACATGAAGTCTTCATTAAGTAGAAAGGACTATCAATACACACATTTTTAGGTTTTCTGCGGAAGCTAGGTGATATTATCAGATTCCTTTGATCTTTGAGAAATAACTTTGAGTCAAGCAAACTGTTATAGTGAACTTTTGACACAGAAAGATGCATATCCTTTTTAGAAGTTTGAAGTGAGAGGAAGAATAACATTCTACAGTAAGAGCTAAACATTACATATAGCGCAGCGTTTCAAATGAAGATTGACTCACCAGGGTGAGCTTAAAATTTTCACCCATCATAAATGGAAGCAAAAGGCACCAAAAGACGATATCTGTCAGCATAACAGCACCTGCACTAATCTGTGAAAAAACAACATTAAACTTGAGTCCAAGTTCTCATAGCAAATTAAAACTACTTATAGCAATTTGGGTTATCATGTGACTTCAAAAGATGAGGATTAGCTTAAACATCAAAATAGAAGTCCTCATTGCTTCTTCATTTTTTATTAACTTAAAGATCAAAACGGAAAATCCCCCACTTTTTAGTAACATGACAGTTTTGGACACTAACCTGATAAATAATTAGCATAAAGTGTTCCCAAAATCCAAGCTGTTGCTCAGAGGCATTCTCTTGAGCAGCTGTCTTAAGAAATTTATCTGTCTCCCCCGGCCGGGAAGGGGGATTTTGTGTATACAACCAGCATCCCCGAGCCGATATAATAGTTCCCAGCTGCAGGCACATATTATGATCCGCTTTAAACCAATGAAAAAACAAACAAATCAGCTACAAGAGAGGACTGAGGATAGAGATAGTTACCGCAAAATAGATCCCAACTAAAGCAAATGTCCACCTGGAAAAGAAAATATTACAGTAGTATTTAGAATATCAAATCAGATCAGTTGAGAATTAGTACTCCGTTTTTAGTGGCATTAGGTCGTCCCAGAAACACCTTACCATATAACAACTTAGCTATGGAACTTCTGAAGACAGAAATGGTTTTTTTATTTCACTTATTGTCTCTTTGATAATTTACAACGAGTCATCTTTATACTATTGAGTATTGACTAAAAAATGAAAGAAATTAATTCCTAAAAATCTGCCGAAATATTTACTGCCTAATTACAAGCAATCAAATTATCTAAAAGAGGAACAAATATATACTGAATCTGTCTAGAAAAGGAACTAATATATACTGAATCATTAAATTAAGAGATTCCAACACTCCCCCTCAAGTTGGATCATAGATGTTAATCATATCCAACTTGCAAATAAACTCATCAAAAGTTTGTCGTGGAAGACCCTTAGTGAAAATGTCTGTTGTTTGTTCCCTGGTAGGGATGTATGTTATACAAATGGTCCTCGTTTCGATTTTCTCCTTGATAAAATGTCTACCAACCTCCACATGCTTAGTCCGATCATGCTGAACTGAATTATGTGAGATGCTTATAGCAACTTTGTTGTCACAAAAGAGTTTCAGGGGATGATTGATTTCAACATGTACCTCTTCTAATAGTTTCTTCAACCACAGTCCTTCACACATTTCATGTGCCACTGCTCTAAATTCTGCTTCAGCGCTGCTTCTAGCGATTACGTTTTGTTTTTTACTCCTCCAAGTGACTAGATTTCCCCATACATAGGAACAATATCCCGTGGTAGCCCTTCTATCCTCTGTCGATCCTGCCCAGTCTGCGTCTGTGAAAACCTTTGGTTTTCTGCTTTTTATTCTTTTTGAACAACAAGCCTCTTCCTGGGACCCTTTGAGATACCTGAGAATCTTGTATGTTGCTTCTAGATAAGCTTCCTCGGGGAGTGCATGTGCTGACTAACTACACTAACCGCAAAGGCAATGTCAGATCTAGTATGATAGATAAGTTTACCCACTAATCTTTGGTATACATCTTTGTCGACTGCATCACATGCGTCCCCTGTCTTCTTTCCAACCTCTATTGGAGTATCGCTAGGTTTGCACCCAAACATACCTGTCTCGGTGAGCAAATCAAGAACATACTTCCGTTGGGAAATGTTGATCCCCTTTTGTGACCTAGAAACCTCTATTCCCAGAAAGTACTGTATTTTTCCCAGGTCTTTTACTTTAAACTTTAAATCTAGGATCCTCTTGAGTCTTTTCATTTCATTAATATTGTTATCGGTGAGAATTATATCATCGACGTACACAATTAGAACAGTTTTCTTCCCATCATCAGCTTCATAGATAAACACGGTGTGATCTGAGTGCCCTTGCTTATACCTTTGGTTCTTCACTACTTTAATGAATCTGTCAAACCAAGCCTTGTTTACTGTTTGAGGCCATAGAGGGACTTTTCTGCCTCTGTTCTTCTTTTCCAAAGCTTGGAGGTAAAGTCATGAAAACTTCTTCCTCTAATTTGTCATTCAAAAAAACATTTTGATATCTAACTGCTGAAGAGGCCAATCCAAATTAGCTATTAAAGACAAGAGGACACGTACCGTGTTCAGTTTTGCCACCGGAGCAAATGTTTCTGTGTAATCCACACCATATGTTTGCGATAATCCTTTCATAACGAGGCGAGCCTTGTAGCGGTCAATCTTCCCATCTGCTGAGTATTTCACAGTAAAGACCCATTTGTAGCCCAACCGGTTTCTTTCCCCTTGGTAATTCATTCAATTCCCAAGTCTCATTCTTCTCTAGAGCATTAATTTCTTCCATCACAATATTTTTCCATTTTCGATCTCAAAGAGCCTCATGAATATCCCATGGAATATTTGTCTCATCAAGGTTAGTAGTAAAGGCTCAAAAATTTGAAGACAAGGCTTTGTAAGATAAAAACTTGTTAATAGGATGAAGTGTACCGGACCACTTTGGTTTTCTGAGAGCAATTAGAAGATCAAGTT
>JBDJHY010000097.1:1093239-1103578 GCA_039654485.1 Withania somnifera
CCCCCCCCCCCCCCCTCCCCCCCCCCCCCCCCCCCCCCCCCCCACACCCACACCAACTCTTGGAATTTCAAACTTGGCGACATTGTCTCCTATTCTATTGAAAATGGTACTAGTGGGATGCACTAGCTGTTCTTAGGTTGAGTGCCTGGCGCAACTGCTACAACAGATCTACAGGCAAATCATTGTGCTTAAGGCTCAAGCTGTATGCTAAGGTAAAATTTCCAAATAGCCATAGCCACAATCCAAGAAACTCACTTCAATCTGTAAAAAAGTTGCCTTAACAGGTAATTTAAATGCAACTTTCTTGCACGCCCATTCGAAAGCCAAATAGGGTGAATTGTGACTTAGCTTAGATGTTCGAGTCCTGCACCATGCAAACTAAGCCTGATAGTTAAGTGAAGAAGGATAGAGGGGTGGGTCCATAGTCCCCCGAGTTTCAAAGGTTGTGGTTGGATGATCCAAAATGTGCTTGAAACCCAATTTGACCGGCTTATAAGCTTTACCCAATCACCCTCTCATATATCTGACAAAGTTAAATGATACTTTTTTAAGTTATGGATGCAAGAACAACAATTTCTTTTAGTCTCTTTTTTTTATCTTCATGTGTCTTAATTTATATGAATACAAACCTATGCACTTAAAACTTCCAAATCATTAAAATAATACTGGAAGCAACTTACAGTTACACAATTATAATTAGATACAGACAAATCAAAAGAATTACATCAGAAAAAATAAAAGTTTTACCACAAGGAATGGATTTCAATGAGAAGATTCCATTAGCATCTGTCACATTGTGGCAAAGTGCTGCTCCCAATCCTAGATCACCAGGTGAATTTTTAAAGCCCCCAGGGCAATCAACCTTTGTGACATCACCCGAGTATAAATAGATATGAACTCCCAATATGGGATTTCCCTGCAATACAGCTTAACATAAGAAGACATAAGCGAATCTCAACATACTATGGGTTGGTGTTCCGATAGGCGAGCGGTGTGACGCCAGATTGTACTAAAGACAATTATTAGAGTAAGAGAAGCTAGGTCGGAGATCGCCTAATCATATTCTCATCCTTCTTCTGGGAATGAAGTATTAACTTCATAATTGCTTGGTATCACAAAATGGGAATACGAAAACAAATAGGTCAATTGTTCGCTATTCATGTCAATAACACTAGTTTGACCCTCGAAACTGATATATGTTTGTTGTCTTTATTTCATAGATTGTGCACTTTCATTTGAACAAGAATGAATAAGAGAATAGTACCACAACAACACTATTAGATAATAGAAGGCAACATCAAAAGAATAAAAGTAACATCTAACAGAAAAGAAAGTCTTACATCTATTTGCCCTCACATTGACGCAGCACTAGAAAAGGACACCAACATATCAAGAACGCTATAATCATCCTTTCTTTTCCTTTTTTGTGAGGGAAAAAAAGGATGATTACAGCGTTCTTGATCTTAGATTAACAGAAGTTACCCACAAGATCACTAGGTTTTCAAGCTTTTGGTCTCCATAACCTTGGTTAGCCTATAAGGAACTTAAGGCTACTTCAACTTCCTAGAATTATTTTTGCTATGTATTAGCAACAAGGTAATGAGAGATATAAATGCGAGCAAGCTTTAAAGTTTATTTTAAGTCCTAAGTTGCATGTAAGAAAGAACAGGCTAGAAATACCTATCTCACGTAAAATTAAATATCTTTAATATACTTTCCCACTGCACTAATATGTGCAAGAAAAATATTTCTTTCTCCTGCTAACATTAAACCAGCGCAAGGAAGTAATTTTTCGTTTCCGTTACTTCTCTTAACAACATCACTCTTTTTTTCTTTGGAGTTGTAAGTATTCCTTTTTACCACATCACAGACGAAGCACCATCCACATAACTTGCTTCAAACAGAATAGGGCCATTTTATACTAATTTTGCATAACGATACAAGGTAGCCATACAACATTGTGTCATAAAGAAGTCGGGATTTCACCTCTCACAGCTCACTGGAGGAAGAAACAACCTTGGCCATTAAGATCTCCACCTCCTTCCCGCATTTTCATCACTTTAACTATGTGAGAGAAGACATAAGTAGGTACAAATTCTTTTGAATGTAATGATTCCGAACACCTCTAGTCAGTTTTAGCAATGGTTTTGTCTTGAATTGGGTGTAAATATACTTCATAGTGGAATGACTATGAAATACAGATAGCAGAATTAGAAGGTATCCTTGACCTATCAATTTCTTAGAAGAAATACATGGAAAATGTAACAAGTCACAGCAGCAAACTGTAATATAAAACTTAAAGAGAACCACAGAACAAGCCGTTACTAGAGAAACTCACCTGAGCAACCACAGACCCACGAATATCATAACCAGGTACAAATAAGAATTCCTCCACTATTCTATTTTCAAAACTCAACTCTATCTGCAATGAGTATTAACATGGTAGATTCAAGTACTTATTCCATCAGTGTTACTTATTCCAAAAGGATGTACATTAATTTAGGAAGTAGATGTGGTAAACGAAGTCGATGTGATTACACGGAAAGAAAAAATAGTAATCCAAAGAACAAGAGGAATACAAAACATACCTCGGCAGATCCTCTAACTTGAACATTCAAATCGTGACGTGATGCACGTAATTTATACTTCCCTATAATGAAGATCAATTGGTACATTGAGCTTTATAGTGGAATAATTGCATGATAAGCACACTCGGAGACCATCTATCCATAAACTAAGCATCACCATCATACCTATCTAAAAAGTAGAGAATCATGCAGTTCATCTAAATACATAGATTTTTTATATTTTCCCATCTAAATATATGTACTATAAAATATAACCAAACAACTTTTAGGGTAACATACCGGGTATTGTGTTTGTGAAGGAGTATGTTCCTCTGGATGTTGATACTGAAGAGGACACAACATCACCTGTGGAAGACAATAGCTCAACATTCACATTTGATGGACCTCCATCTTTCAGAGTGCAGCTCTCCCCACCAACATTTCCCACAATTCGTCCAGATACAGTGAACCTGCAGAACAGCAACTCAAGAAAATTAACATGTTGAGAAGTGGGTAGTACATACTGCACATTATATGGAATATATTGACAAATATCTGAGCGGGAAACAAGATAAATACTGGAAAGATTAAAGGCCCCCCACCCCCAGCCACCCCGGTCTTTGTATATGGAACAAAGGATCCAAACACTAATTTCAATGTTATAAGAATAAGGACACACCCCGTGAACCGAAAATTTATATCTTCGTTGCCGTTGCAGCCAGTATGATCAATTGCAACAGGTACCTACATAAAAGAGGGGGGTTGGATAACATTGAGCTGCTAGTAAATCAATGAGAAGTGTGCCAACAAAATTAGCATCATTATAAGATTGAAGACACTCAACTTGTTCAGGATCCCATGACCATCCCTCGGGTCCATTGACTTTGATCAAGAAAGAACCCTGGATAATGATTTCAAAACAAGTGAGATTCTTTCATTTCACAGAAAACAATAGTGAGAGCACTGACGGCAAAGATACAAAGCAAATATAAACCAACAGGATAGACTGTGAATAGATAAATAAAATAGTTGTTAGAATCTTGTATATCTAGGATATTTGAAGATCTTATAAATATAGTATAGCTTAGCTTGTAATTATGTTTTTGATTCTCTTTCCTTCCTTAAAATGCGTACTTCTAGTTATTTACACCCAATAGTCTCTCATACCACTTTTCCTTTACCTTTTACCGATGAAATAAATAATTTCATTGCTAGCATCAAGTGGGTGCATAAAAGTTACAAAAGTAGAGTAGCAAAAACAACTTACTAGCTCCTCTACATATCTAGTTAAGAGCTAGGGCGCTGGCATAATTCAAGAAGGTATTGGGGGAATCTATTGGGGACAAATAAACCCAAGTATACAAAAACATTCGGCATATCTAGCTTTAAAGATTGATAGGTAGTTGATATTTCATCAAAGGATCTCCTATTCCTTTCATTCCAGATATTCCAAACAAATGGCAGCACGTATCATCTTCCAGATTCTCTTGATTTCTGCTATCAACTTTTCAGCAATCCAGCTTTCAAAAACATGCCTGATATTTTACGGAAGGACCCAATTTAATCCACTAAGTGTTAAAAACATACTCCATAAATCTGCTGCCACTGGACAGTGTAAAAAGGGTGGTCGTGTGACTCTGCTTCTTCCATGCACGTATAGCATCTGTTTTCCATTTGAAACTTCCTTCTATCTAGGTTTTCTTGAGTCAGACATGCTCCATGCAGTGCTGTCCAGCTGAAGTTTAGGAGGGACCTTGACTTTCCAAATAAGCTTCCAAGGCCAATGGGCCAGGATTGCATTTTATGGGTCAAGAAGGATTTTTCCGGATAAAGCAATAAACTATGTTAGAAAAAGGCAAAAACTTGCCCATATACAAGAAGTATACCAAAAGTAGAAAACCGTACAAGAGGACATGGTTTTCTACAAATAACACCCACCCATCTATACACGTCGGAATCCGATGGGTGCAAAAAAAAAAAAAGGGAAAATAAGTTATTCCTCAAAGTACAAAATCTTTCTCTACTCCCTCAAAAGCTCTTCTATTCTCTCTCACCCTATGATCCACATAAGTGCTAGAGGAGCAACATCCCACTCCCAACATCTTCTCCTTCTTCTAAATGCATCTTCTCTTCCTTCTTCTATATATCCAACTAAACATTGTTTCTTTCGCAGTGCGCAGCATCACCGCTCAAGTCTGAACCATTGCAAAATTTCCCACCATAAATAAGAAGCTACCCAATAATGTAGAAGGCGGCAATTCACATATTCTGAGAAACACCATGCCCCTCTGCCACCCATCATCATGACTACCCATAGTGGCTTTTTGTTGATGAAGCAAATCAAGTAAATTCTGGAATTCTTCAAACTCCCAGTCTTGCAAAATTTCACCAAAACCTCAAATCCCGAAGCAGTTCTCCCCCTTGTGTACTCCATAACCATTGAATCAATATCTTTTTTCGCTAGAAACTCTATACATGTTAGGAGATGTAATTCTCAAAATGTTTATCTCCATACCAACTACGATTCAAAACACTTAGCTTTAACTGAAAACTCTTCATTCCTCCTATCTCCCTATTTTAGCTAGTCTGGGGTAAGGCTGTTGATTGTGGCACTATGAAGAGCTGCTAAAAGGATAATTGACTCTCCCATCTCCTAGTCCTGTATCTTTCTTGTAAGGTTAAAGTTTCATGAGTTTCCTTGGCTATGCTGGTGTATTCTAGCATCTGGCTCATTTGTTATATGGAGTATGTTGGCAGGCAATCACTAGAGGGACGTTGCCCTGCCACTCATCTCTCTAGAGACTGATGTATTGGTCGTTCCCTACTACCAGGTGCTTGTGTTGTGAGAACATCTCCCTTAGCATGCTTATGCGTTTCCAGATGTCAACCAATAAGGTTTCATTGAGACTTTAGAGAACTAGTGATTTAGGGCTCCATGTTTACCAGTAATGACATCCATCTACAGGCATCGATCCTCCAGAGTATATCTCCATAGCCACTGCATTAGCAAGCATTTATGGTGATGTGCTGAGTTTCTGACACCATGCCGCCTAGTTCTTTTGGCAACAGGACCCTATCCCACTTGAAGTTTGTGACTGCTACTGTTCCAAAATACTATAAGGAGTCGTTTGTTTTGAGGGATAAGAAATAATGGTCTCAGGATAAAATATGGAATTATTTTATCCTGCATTTGGTTGAACTTCTGATTCCACAAACAGCAAATCTTCACTTAATTATTCCACTTAAAATGGGATAAACATCGAAATGACAAAGATGTCCTTCCCTAAATCTCTTATGCCAAAGTCCTTCCAGAAAGTCAATATCAAAATGGAAAATAGAAGTGTATCACAATTATCTAGTGTAACACCATACGTGTTATATTATACCCATATAATGTGTTATATTTCACCAAAAAACATGTATCATATTATACCTGGTATATCCGATTTTAAAATCAGTGAAACATCTACCAATAAAGTATATACACCAAATAATCCTACCAAATAAAGTATATTCACCAACCAAACTACCCCTAAATATCTTGGCTAAGTAACTTATTCCTCAAGAGATCTCAGTAGCCTTGTGTACGTCGGCCGTTGGTAATCTGATTGTCTTGAGGCATAAATCAATCTTCTAATTTAAGGACGGTTAAAGCACACTACTGACCTCCAAACACTAATGACAACAAAAGTTTGTTGATTTAGCAAGAAAAAAACAGAAAAATCATAAGCTTGTACAGGAAAATGTGCAACTCAGCACCATTGGGAAGAAGTACCTTATCATACACTGGAATAAAGTAATAACCGTTTGGGGCACAATGCGTTCTTTCCTTCACCAAGCCATCCAATGTGCGAAGCTCAACCTGCATTAGCAAAATATATGAATGGAAGCTCTAGTGTGTTATCCTTACGGATCTAAATTACACCGCAATGTGAAAATTGGCAAAAAACGATGGACAAATATTAGGTTTCGCGGCATACTATAGCACCCACCAACGCAGTGTATAAATAACTTTTTTTGATGGGTAACATGGTGTGTAAATAACTGTTCAACACCATAAACGTTAGAAGACGAATTGGAAATGCCAACACCAATCGGTGTGCAGAAAATGCCACTGTATTTAACCTAGGCTGCAAGGCACAGGTCCTGGTGTGTGGTGCTAATATTCGATGGAACTTTGTTCTCAGACATAAGAGAAATGTAACAAAATAATAGTAAAATAAAAACAACAATTAATTGTCCAAGGAAAGAACAACGGGCTAACTGTCAAGAATTTATGATTTATGCTTATCAACAAAGAGCACCCAAGAGTGTGGCCTAGTGATTAACTAAGTGCGTTAAAAAATCCTGCGAACTAGGTGATTATTCCCATTTGTTCTAGGACAGAGTTACCTAGCACATGTTGCTAGTGGGAGGTGGCAAGTATCTGTCGATTTAGTCGAGGTAAGCGAAAGCTGGCTCGAACAACAAGGTCATAAAAAACGAGGAACAAATTTATGGCTTATGATGATAACAATTGACCTCTTTTTCACTCAGCATTAATTTTTCAATATATGAATTAGCATAATCATAGTCTTGATAGATGAAATTATGAATTATAGCATTAATGACCTTCTTGGAATGTAGTCTCTGAAATTAATTTCTTAATTGTCATCATCCAGTAAGATAAAACATGTATACATGATAAATAACTCATCATTATGTGCCTTTACTGATTCGTTTTTTTTCTAATCTTAAATTGCAAATACATGATAAATGCTCAAGCTCCTAGGCTTAATTTTGGTGATAGCATCACAGGATTTACTTTTCCTGAAAGCACCCCACCTCAAGGAGGAACCCAAGTATTAACAGACTTGCACAAGTTCTCTGCTTGAATGATCTATAATGAAAATGAATCAAAAAAGCAACTTGAAAGGAGAAATCACTCCTTATCAGATACAAATATGAAGAGCCTAACAGGGCTTTAGAGGCTATTCCAACATGGAGAAGAAAGCTCCTTCTTTTATGCCAGTACCAAGTACCAATAAAGTGAATATACATGACTCATCTAGCAGACCTCAGCTAGGCTGAGATTGACTTTCAGTTGATTGATACTATCAGGTACCCATAAAGGTGAAAGACTAAAATAAAGGAGAACAATAGGTGCATGAAATTTGTTCCGGACACCACAGTTATCAAAAAACAAATAATAATAAATAAAGAAGAACAATAATAGCTCATCAATTTATCAGTAGTTGCCACTTACAATGATATTAGAATAATCCAATTTCGGATCGCTTGACTTCCTTGACTTGATCAGTCCCGAACTCGCCTTCATAAAACAGAATAGAAACAAGTCAGGTCAGTGTCAAACGACATTACCGAAATACTAGAAAACTACTCAGAATCTTTAAACCTAAAAACAATTTCGCACTCTATGATTGAAATCAATAAATATCCGGTACCCAGTACACAGAACAATTAACCAATCAATCCCTTTACTAAAACTAGCACAACAAGCTTCAACAACAACATACCCCGTAATGCGGTCCGGGGACGATAGAATATATGCAGTCCATACCACTACCCCAAAGTCAAAGTAGAGAGGCTATTTCCTAAAAACCCTCGCTCAAGACAAAAAAAAAGTCTAAAAAAGGACATAATACAAGAAAAGGGAACAACGGGAAGTTAAAAACACCAGATAATAGCTGATGTAAGGCTACAATCAAAAGTTGAATCAAGAATCAAGCAAAAGAAGTGAAATTTGTTGAAAAATCTGTCTTAAATTCTTCACCTACTAAAATCAATCGACATTAATGAAATACTAGAAACCCACTCAGAATCTCTAAACCTAAAAAGACGATTTTGCATTCTCTGATCCAAAATCAACTAATATCCAATACCCATTATACCAAATAATCAACCATAACCCCTTTACAAAAAAAAAAAAAAATAGCTCAGCAAGCTACAAAGACTGAATTTTTTTCATGCTAAAATCAAAATTTAATCAAGAATCGATCAAAAGAAAGGGAAATTTATTGAAATCACCTCGACAAATCCGCCACATCCTTGAATTGAATCAGCAGTGGCGGTGGCAAAAGTGTAGAGAACAATGAACAAGACAGTGAATACATAGTAGTAGAAGTAGCTGGATGCCATTGCTGACACAAGCAGATCTTGCACTGCTCAGTTGATATAGTGGGTTTTATCTCTGCTATGATGTGCAAGGGTTTTGTTACACAAGACAATAGAGGTAGGGCCAGAAAGCAGAACTAAACAGAAGACCAATATTTTATAGTTATCATTAGATTAGTTATGTTGTTCCGGGTTCTTTAAAAATATTTTCACACTTTCTATAACCTTGTTGATTCTGAACTTCCAACTTCCTTCGTAAAGGAATCCAACTTTTAAAGGATTCAAAATGTATTCATTGTCATTCATAAAAACTCTGGAGCAATATAGGTTTATGTAGTATGGTAGCTTGATTCAAATTAGAATTGGCTAATTAAATTGTTATTTTTAGGGTTATTTGATCGGTGGGATCGAACAGACAAAGATATTTTATGAGATTATTTTAATAATTTTAATATTAGATTAGATAGGCTTACTTTTGAGTTACTCGGATTCTCCAAAAATATTATTCTATTTGTGTCAAATTCTTTAAATATATATATTTTTTGAAAAATCTAATATGTACTCATCATTTATAAAAAGACGGAGCAATATAGTTTTATATAGTATTGTAGTTTGATTCAAATTAGAATGACTAATTAAATTGTTACTTTTAGGGGTTGTTTGGTCAGCTGAATATGACACGCGAGGATATTTTGTGAGATTATTTTAATAATTTTTTAAGGTAAATAATATTTATTATTAGATGAAAGATAAAATAATGTCATTGAATATCCTAAAATTATTATCTTTATTTCACCAACTAAATGAGAATTTTATTATTATTAAAATTAATTTCTTTCAAAAAAAATTCAAAATAAAATAAGAAATTCAAGTCCATATAATACTTTATAAGTGTGATCTACAAGTGAGTTGGAAGAGGAATTTATGCTTTCTTTTGTAGATAAAACGGTTATTTTTGATATATTTCAGCTTAAGCAAAATCAAGATAAATAATTTAAAAAAATAAAATAAAAATGAGTAATAATAGTTCAAACGAGGAATAAGCATGTCTATGAATGGGGATCTTTATTACAATAGGGGAAAATACTCAAGTTTGCCTTATATTATTATGCAAAATGATCTAATTATTTTTTTCTAATGATGATCATTATTTTTTGATGAGTTAGAATTTTTGTGATTGCGGCTTAATTACTATTGACGAATTTATTAATAAGGTGATGAAAGAGGCGATTGGTGTGAGGAATGACTTCGAATATATTGAATTTAGCTTCAAATCTTGTATAATATATCTTGCTCGGAAGGTTTTAAAAATAGATGGAATGAGACTAGATGTTTGTATGCATGCGTCAATGATCGTATAGCTAATAAGGCCGTGGAGATTGAGGTTTTTCTGAATCTAAAGATCTAATGTCTTAGACCACATAGCTTGTCCAAACATGCTGCTGCAAGTACAGTCTAAATGTGTTCTTGTTATCATATCGTGGTCTTAAATATACAACTTTACAAAATACATAAATGTGACATAAAGGAATCAAATGCGCGCTAGCTATACTCCTTATATGTAGTTGATACATATTATATAATGAAATTGTACGATTTTGTAGTTTTATCATAACCATTCATAAAAAAAAAAACTAATGATATTTGCTATTACTTCC
>JBDJHY010000097.1:1118072-1128790 GCA_039654485.1 Withania somnifera
TCTCACTTTTTCTAGTGTGCATGGTTCCCCCTTGACCATTTTTTATAGATAAAATTCGAGACAAAAACAACTAAAAGCCATTGCATTCTATAAATTATGAAAGATCATTAAACTTATAAATCACCAAGACTTGTATATCATGAAATAACATAAATACAACATCTCTAACTATCCTATTAGCATCTCACTTAATAAATCACCCGTTTCTAAAAATATTACCGTTTTTGAGTGCAGTTATTTATTTTATGTCAGATGATTACGACACGTGAAGTGAAGCATACAATTATAAGTTATGAAAGATTATTATTGACTTATAAAACACTGTTCTTTAAAAGTTGCTATCGAAACTTCTTTCAGACAGTTCTATTAACGTCTTACTTAATAATAACGTAAATCAGTAGGTTTTCAAGACATTACCATTCATGAATGCAGGTTCATAATTCATTTCATGTCGTAAGATCAAGTCACATATTTATTGATATATAAATCACCAACACATTAATATATTCAATATAATTTTATTAAATAAAATTCAAAAAAGACAAAATATACTCAAATCTTATTGGATGAGTTATATAATTAATCATTCTTACCATATTTACATATTATTCTACTATTTTTTTTAAAATTATGAAATATACTTTTTTTAGGTACATACTTACGGAGGATCGGGATATTAGGCGCGTTACATAACTCATGAATCGCGACTACACAATTACAATTGTAGAATAATGATAAAATAGTAAAATAATAAACCATAAATAATAATAAATTGCCATAAGTGCAATAACGGTCGTAGAGTAATTGGGCTCTATTAATACAACAACAGTTACTCATCAGAAGGAATACCCAATAAAGGGAGCGGTTACAAAAAAGATATATTAAAGATCTGAGAAACCCAGAGGCAAAGGTATGCAAAGATAATTACTGAAATTATATGATCATATTTAGAGGATTTTACTAACTTAAGCATCGGGGATTTATTCTGGGGACCACCCCGGACCTTGTTTTGCAGGAATTGTACGAGGTTGTCTTATTAAATTGGTCTTGTCATCCAGAGGTTCTTGGTGTATTTATTACATTTATCTTTCTTTGGTGAATTTTTAATGCATCAACAATATATCACATGTTTAATCATATACTTGGACGATTTAACATGTATCTATATTTATCTAAAAGAGTTTAGTAATATATTTTATATAATTCACCTAGATTAAATTCGATACAACCTCGATGGAGTAGGCCCATGTTCGTTGTAGTCAAAACTCAAAACTTGGTATAACTCAGTTCACATGTAAGAAACCAACCTTTTTTGTTGTTTACTGATGCTGCAGTCCAAAACCATGCATGGAAAGAAGAAGAAAGAAGTGAAACGGAAGAGCCGTAGATGATGAAAGAGATGAGGAGGAGATTAAGCAAGCGGCGAGTCAAGCCAATTTCACTCTGGCTAAAAGCATTCAATACAACAAGCAAAAAAAATAAAATGGAAGAGATTAAAAGTATCTCAATTGTCTTTACTACAACACCCAAACTCCCTATATCAAATTCAACAACACCCCATTTGCTCTACTGTATACAGAAAACCGTCTCATCTTTCTCCCACCGATTCATAGGGTTCTTCACTTTTAATCTCTTTTTCTGTTTCAAGATTCACTTGGGGTTCCATTTTTTTGTTTAATCTGACTAATCTGCATGTCATAACAAGCTCCTGACGGATTGTGCTTACTGTTGATAAGGTGCGTTTTTCCTTGTTCCTTTTTTTGTGTAGTCATTTGTTTCTGTTGGATTGAACTTTCTTGGCATGTGCTTGTGTTCTGGCATGTGAGAGTTCTTTCTGATAGCGTCTTCTTTTGGGTCTTTCTTTGTGTTCATTCGATGTTTTGTTGTTTTGGGGGCCATTTTTGGTTTAATCTGACTAATGTGCATGTTGTAACAAGCTGCTCAGCGATTGTGTTTACTGCTAGCTGGTCATCAGTTATCAACTTTGTTTCATCAACAAGCGAAGGTGGTTTATTTCAAATTTTTTTTTTGTTATTTATCATGTGCCTGAATGTTTATTCTTTTTGTTTTTGTTGAAAACTTTCTTGGCATGAGGGTGTGTGCTTGTCTTCTGGCATATGAGAATTCTTATTTTTGTTAGACTTTTCCTTGTGTTCGTTTGATGTTTTGAGTATTCTGTAGGTAGAAATTAGTAGTATCGTTTGTTGAACTTGATTTTAATTCATAGGTTCATTTGTAAAGTCTTCTTATTAAAATGTTTTGGCTGCGGTGGTTTACGCTAGGTTTTTAGCGGCAATAAATAACCATTTTAATACATTTTCAAAGCGTATTAATTGCCTCTACAAACATTATCTAACTAATTACCTCTAAATATCTTTTTTTTTTTTTTTGATGTAGGGCGTTGTTAATCTAGTTACTTTGAGTTTCTGAGTAAAGGGTTTTGTAATCAGTTACTTTGGATTTTTGAGTAAAGGGTTTTGTAACCTACTAGTTTTGTCTAAAATTTTGATGCCAATCTGGTGATCGTTTCAGTTTATTGACGATACATTTACATCTAGGCCTTCCCTATGAGGTGCCGAGCTGCTTTTCAATCTTCTCTGGTAGTTTTTCTGTTAGAAATGGTCTCGGCAATTGTCTTATAAGAGTTTTATAAGTTGGTGCAGCAATTTCCAAGTTCATCTAGCTGTATCTTTGTATTGTGGACTTTTGACAAATCTAATTGCTATACATTTGCTTTGGTGGTGCAGATTCTTTTTGTACATCATGGATGGCGGTGGTGGTAGTCGAACCAAAGGACTAATCCCTACTGTTAGAAAGAAAAGAAGCCAGATGCTGCGGCAACCTAGGACATGGAATTTGATATTTCCTGAATATCATTACCACTCACCCCTAAGATCACTTTCAGATAACATTGGTAGGGTTTCTAGCGGTAAGTATACTGATGATGCTAATGCAGGAGGGAGAATCTGCGACCTCAATTACTGTATATCTAAAAAGAGGTCCAAAGGTGATTATTCTTCTAAAAAGAACAAGGAGGTCGGGGGATGTAGTACGACATATAATAATGCACGTGGGGGAGAGGATACAAATCACATGCATGTTGCATCACTTAGGCAGTTAGAAAATGCTGGGGATGATGAAGCTAATGAGTTCAAGCTGATAAAGCTAAAGCTGAAAATTGCTGGAGCGGCACACATTATTCAAACCAAAAACAGTTCTTATGAATCATCAAGCAGTTTGGTGTCTTCTAAAAGTGCACAACCTTCCGATACCTCTCAGCCTCTGCAGAATCTCACTTCTCAGGTTTATATATTTTGGATTCTCAAATCCACTTGAATCTTTAATTTTGTCTGGTAGAAAATTATTGGTTGGTTTGGATGTGAGGCCATATAAGAATTTGTGACCTACTCCCTCCGTCCTCTTTTACTTATCCACTATACTAAACATAGACATTTATTTTACTTGTTCAATTTAGAAAATTGAGAGATAATTTACCATTACCCTTATAAGTAAGTAGTAATTGTTTCCATTTCATTTTACCAATGAGTGAGATGACTTGTAATAATTAGGGGTGGTATTGTAAAATTATTATTTTATTTATTATTTTTTAAGGAATATGCCAAGTCAAAAGATGGACCGAGGGAGTACTAGTTTCCCTGGAGTATCCAAACTATGGAAAAGAGAACACTTAGCTACATCTAAATTTAGTTATTCTCAGGGGATGAATAACGAATGTGGCCGAGAATCATTCTTTTTGGTTGCTAATTCGGAAATTCACTAAGAGAAGTTAGTCATTGCCATTTCATTAAAGATGCAAATAGTGATTATTTTGTTATTCATTTACCTGTGTACGTCTAGTAAATCTTTATCATTTATGTGACAATAAATCATCTCTTAATAATCCTGGCAATGCTGATCTTTCAGTTTAACCGTTCACTCTGGATTTCAGGACAAGTCAAGTGAAGAAGGTCCTCTTGCAGATAAGAAAAGTGGGGTGAAAGGAATTTCTTGCAAGGATTTAAACGGAGGCACTATTGGTGCTAGCAAGAGCGATATGGAGGAAGAACTAACGTCTGTGTTTAAGACTGGGCATCCCTACTGTTTACATCCAGCACTACCTCGAAGTGAGAAAATTTTGTGTTTACTCATATCTTGTAGTGTTGTCCCATTCCTCAGGTACCTTTTCCGATAGTACAAATTTGTCTTGTCATCCCTACTATTTTGACAGAACAAAAGAAGAAGTTCCCAAAAGTTGAGGAGCAACTGAAAAATGAGAAGGCAGCTCAGGAATCAGAGGTTTGCCCTTGTTTTTTTTTTCTTGCTTATGATGTATCATGTTTATTAGATTTTATGATGCTTAAATGAGCATAATTTTCTGAATAATGTAGGCTGAGGCAATTAGAAAAATACCAGGTCAAGATTCCAATAGGAAGAAGCAAGAAGAGAAAATGAAGAAGCAGCAGGAAGTGTCGGCACAGGTATCCATGTATTGCTAGGCTGCAGTTTCATTAATGTTATCAAGCTGATGATCAATTAATTGTTGTATCTGGATGGAGAAGGCTGCCAATGAGCTTCCACAAAACACTGTCAGATTGGTTATGGGTCCTGCTGGAACTACTGTGACATTTTCTCACCATTTGCCAAGTATTTTTGACTCTAAGCCTTGCAGGTAAGATTGTCATCTCTTCTGTTTCGTCATCCTTTTCCACTGTAGTATTTTTGTGATTAATATTCATTTAAGGTACGTACTGTATGTTTTTCGTGTTTTTTTTTTTTGCTATACTCCAGTTATCCTCCCCCTCGTGAAAAATGTGCTGGTCCCTCCTGCGTGAACACGTACAAGTACCGGGATTCGAAGACAAAGCTTCCTCTTTGCAGTCTTAAGTGCTACAAGGCAATTCATGAAAAGATGCAGGATGAAAAGACCAGCTAACGTTGTTGTAAAATAAGCAGGTATTCTTTCCTGCTAATTTATATTTCTAACTTCGGAAAGGAAAATGAAGATTGTTTCCCCTCTCAATCATATTGCGTAATTCTTTTTACAGGATTTTGGATTGACAAGGGAACAGTTTATTGAGAAGAAAGCTGTTCTTTGTTGCTGGTTGCTATTTTATTTTGTTTAGGTGTAATGTTCCATAAATCATCTTCTAAAACTATTGATCATGTTATGGTCGATTTTAGCCTTTCGATTCAAACGTTTCTTGAGCACTTTATATCCTAGCTGCTATGACAAGTCTTATTCACTTCAATTGGTTTGTTCACTCGGTCTATCTTTTCGGATACTTTTGATTGCAATACTATAAAGCGCTGCTGCATTTAATTGTTGAGTTCATATTCATCGTCTGAGCTCTGGTAATACCATACTTGTGACAAGTAGGCTGAGATCAACTTTTAAATAGCATTTTTTTTATAAATGATAAAGACTCGTTTGACAGCCTCCACAAACAATGCGGGGATCACTTAATAACTAGATCAACCCTAGCGAATTTTTCAGTTGCTAGCTTCGTCATCACCAACAGTATGTGTGTGAACATACAGGTAAGGACGGAGGTATACGTAAATATAACCCGGTAAAGATCCTCGTCTCGTCACTCTAAATACTCCTGAAACCAAGTATTAGAAAATATAAACATACCACAAGCACGGAATTATGTCATTATAGAATTCAACGAATTATTTATCAAGAAATTGTATAACCTAAGCACACTTTACACTAAGGACTTGCCATAAACGATAGTTAAAACAGTTAATCAACACCAACAATCTCCGGCAGCATACACAATGTGCCAAAAATATCAAGGAGCATACAACAATGCCCAGTAAGGGCTTACACAACGATGGACCGTCCAATTTGTCAGTCGTAACCTGGCAGATTGAGTCTCTTATGGTAAAACAATCATAACTTTTTAGTTAGAGCTCAGATTAACGAAAGATCTGTGGCATTATAAAGAAAACTCAAAAATCTTCAATTTGGTAGGTAATGGGTCACATAACTCTTCATATTCTAAGAGATATGCTCGTTTAAAGTTGACCCTCGTAAGAATTTATACGAAAGCTAAACCGGTAGGAAGGCTCTCAATTCAACTGTGTGCTACAAGTTTCTTATGACCTTAATTCATATCCAGTGCACTTTCCACACTTAAGAATTGATCTTAATACTATGTACAATTAAAATTTATCGGGTTCGGGTCTATCCACATGCGTAAACTCTTCATTTTTATCTCCTAGATCAATGTGAATTCGACTAAGGTGTCATGTACACCTCATATTCAAAAATTTAACAGCCTACAAAGCATGTCAATCCTGCTTGCCCTCCGTCAGATGCATCATATGTTAGTTTTTTTGGTTCTTGAAGCTTTGTGTTTGGTAGACTCCTGAGTTTAATTTTCAGGTGATGAGAGTATAGAGTAATGCTAACTAGGCCAGTGTGAGATACCAATATGCAATGAGCTATGAAGAACTTCGTTGGCAGCCAAGCAAAGAGCCACGAAAAAAGGTATCAACAAATTTGAGGTTGCTTTTGCTTTTGTTTTTCTCTCTTTTGTACAAAACAATGAACAGTCACAAAAACACATTTACTCGTAACTGATATCACATAAAGACAAAAATGAGCAGAAACACCATTTTTCTGGTTTTGAGAATCCATAGTGTAAGTTTCTGGTTTTCTAAAATGGGTTTCTCCTCAATCTTGTATAAAACCACCCATGTTCCCATTTGAGTTTGTCTTCATTTCTTTTTCATTGTTTCAATTTTGGGTGAACTAGTTTTTGATAATGGATAACACCATCTGTATAGACTGTGGGTCTAAAGGGTCAGGTACCCAACCTGACTTTCGTTTCGCTTTCGATAACAGCAAATTCTCTGATGCGATCTTGATGATTGAGGTGGTACCGGACTTGCCGGAACTGAAAACAGGCAATGAAGATCCAGGTGTCAGTGTAGTTGTTGATTTGGCCCGCAAACGCAAGTGTAGGAGAGAAGAAATCAACACAAGACCTAATGGTTTGCTTTTCTGAATTTTATATCTGTTTTTCATTTTTGGCTTATTTTTGGTGTTAGGAGAGAAAAGATCAAGAATAAAAAGAGAACTTGTGTTTTCATGAATGGAAAAAGAAACCCAACTTTTAACATGGATTTTTTTTGTTAAAGGAGTGAAGAATGCAAGAAATTAAATGGATTAGATGGGGTTAAGCATCTTCTAGTCCATAGATGTTTTTGTTATCCCATTTGCCATTTAGCATAAAGGCAGTTTTTTCATGTGGGATTCTTTTTTGGTTAATGCATCAAGAAGGTAGTTTACGAATCCAAATGGAGTGAAAGCAATGTAAATGATTCATATAGTTAATGTCAACTAGTTTAGAGTTGGATTATAGTAGACTGTTATGCGAAATATAGTTTCTGGATTTAGGGCTTCTTTTCCTTTTGTTGGGATGTCGTTGCATTTCTTTACCGATATAACTGCTGCAATTTCCTTCTTCGATTTTGAATTCTATTTTGTTAAAATAAAGGTAAAAATGGATGAGTAGTCGAACTCGGTGTAGTATTTGGGAGTTCTCAAATTACTTGATTTTTCCTTTTTATTCCATTTTGTGTGCTTATCTCTTTCACTTGTCAGGTGCGGACTTGGTCATGCAACGTGGGGAGAAGAAACTAAATTGTAATGTGTTGGAAATGGATGATGGTCTTGCTGATGAAGAACGAGAAAAAAGAAGCTGTAGGAAGGCTTGAGGAATCGTCTTCTGGCATAGTGATGGTCACAAATCTCCCTGGTACAACTTCACTTCCCTATAATGGACTGTTTTTTTCTTCTATTTCAAGGATATAGTCGTTAGAGTATCCGAGATTAGATTCTGATATTGTGCACTCTCCTGAGTATACTCTCTGCACATATAATTAGAAACACAAATTTTCCGTTGATGCTAATTGCATTTTTAATTTGTATTCTAAGTGGTCATTGGTTGTTTGTCAAGGTTTTCTTAGACAAGTTTGATGCATTTTATAGGCGATGATGAAGCTTCTGAAAATGATAATTCATCTACTAACATTGACTCCTCAAATTCCCTTCACATGAGAATTGTACATATCAGTTCTCCCATTCTGGACGCTAAGTCTATTCTTTTATAAGGTAAGTAGTCCTTAATATAATACTTTTTGCCTTAATTAGGCATTTCCTGTTCCTTTTTTTTTTAAACAACTACTTGGTTTCTACTTAGTTGTTCTCAAATGGCATAGAAGAGTCGGAGCAACGGCAAGTAACTTTACGAATCCATGCATCGGGCAAGTACTAAATTTGACTGGTATTTCTTGTGTGAAAGATTCAGTTCATTCCATTACATTTATTTCCTGACTGTATCAAGGATAAAACCAATGTCAATTCATGTCTGGTTCTTTGTCACACACACTCATTCAACCCCTCCCCACACCCCTCATTGACACCTCCAAGGCTGTCTATCCATGCTAGAGTTGGAAACGCTTAGGCACAGGCACAACTTAAAAGGGCGTCAGATACCTTCTTCATGAACAGCTTATACATTCACAAATCTCTCTTCTTTTTTGGGCGGATAATCTTAAATTCACAAAGTCTCCTTTTTTCTTTCTGGGTAAGTTTATATTAACCAATCTCTTTGAGTTGTAATCGCTCACCAAAATTAAATATAGTTTGCAGCAACGCCAATTCATTCTCTTCTCAAAGTAGGGTGGAGAAAATCCAATTTGACAAGGATTATCGTGTATAGTGGTTGCAAGTTTGGTAGCATTCTCCATACACTAGATTTTTTAATTACTTGCAAAATTTCCTGGCCACTGCTTTGTTTGTCTTCGTTTTGTTTTCTAGGAAAAATCATCTACACATTATTTTCTGTTGTTAGCTGACAAAATATTAACTGTTGGCTTTCACAACTTTATTGAGCTGAAGAAACTGCTCTCATGGAACTCTTGAAATATATGTATAGTAATGTCTTATCGACTACAACTACAACACCTGCTGGCTTGCTGTCACGACCTGATTTTCTCGAGTCATGATGACACCTACTATCCACCCAGTAGAAGAACCAAACCCCGTAGTCCGTAGCCGAAGCGGAGGACTACTACAGTATATGCGGAAAACAATAAAATGTAATTCAAGTTCCCAAAACCCGATGTCAATGTCATAAGAACCGCTAATATACAGAACAACAAAAGTGACAAAATACAATATCCATCTATCTCTGAATATACAATAGAGAAGAAAAGAAAAAGAACATGGAAGGACCATAGAAGTAAGCAGCACGCCAAGCTCACCCTATAGCTCTGAACAAAAGATAAGCGCACAATCATCGATATGAATCACGGACGATGACTTGTACTCGGATTTGCACAATGCAAGTGTAGTATGAGTACAAGCCGCTGAAGCATCCTATACACAGCAGAAACAAACAATACCACGAACACAGAAAGTGCTAGCCAATCACATAATCAGGATCGCAGGTAATAGAAAGGAACGTACCTGGCATCCTTACCGCAGTATATGTGAAATATAGATTATTAAATTATAAGGAGACAAAGAAGACACGGAATTGAATATGGTTGGTATATCGGTAACCTCAAGAGAAAAGGGTAAAACAACCGAACAAGATATAAGCAGAAATTCCCATATAGCATGATTTCAGAGTATACAATTAAACAAGATAAATAAACTATAATAATAATACGCAAGATACAACTAAAATGCTGTCAAGTCCCCCAAAAAGAAGTGCAGCATACAATACAAGTCATGCTTACCATCGACCTTACATCTCAGTCGGGGTACACTAAAGACAAACAAGTACAGAAAGTAACACATGCATGAAGTAACCATCTTGTGTATGCATCTCCTTCGGTACCCGTAGGCCTAGCAGGTAGAATCCATAGAAGGCTACCCTAAAGTTCCCGGTGCATGCTATCCCCCAACGCCAGATCACCCCTACTTTGGTAGCACGACGGCCCAGCAGACAGGTCTATGGAGGTGTAAAACCACGTATAACTCTAACGTTATCAATACTCACATCCCAAAACACTGAGCCCAATAAGGGACTCCACAGTCTGGCATCTCATGCCTAATATCATAATAACATCGAGCATAGCTCGGTAATCTCAGCTACAACCGGAAATTTAATCATGCACAGTAACCTCGGCTACAACCAGAATATAATCATGCATAGTAACCTCGGCTATAGTTAGAATATAATCATTATCAAAGCGTCGAGCATAGCTCGGTAATCTCGGATACAATTGAAATATAATCATGCATCACCTCATGACTATGATCAAAGTATAAATACCGACAATAATTTGATGGTGTGCCACAAATCACATCTGATCAATCGCAATGTAAAGGGTATCACCTTATCTCAAAAATCTCGAAGTATCATCAGTATCAAAAAGTTGTACTCACCGCTATACGAAAACGGTCTCAAGTCCCAGCGTTGTACTTACTATCGATTCTAGGTCAGGCTCAAGTGCCAGCATAATATAGTAAAACAGTTATTTTAGCTAATTAGATAACCCGGTGCCAGAAAGTAAAGCTTGGACTAAAATAAGTGAAAATAGTATTACCGGGTGCTCGAATCCCTATCGAGTGTAAAAACAATAGAAAACCAATTACTTAACTTGTATTATAAAAACACCTCTTTATAATCAATACATCTCTGGCCTCGAAGGCTCAGTCACTAGGTGATACCTGCCCAGCCCCACACATGCTC
>JBDJHY010000097.1:1137276-1151259 GCA_039654485.1 Withania somnifera
GTGGTTGTTGTCTGTGTTCACCTTCATTTTTGAACCATTTTATAGATGCACTTTTCTTTTATGGTATGCTTTTTGATTGCTTTGAGGACTGCATGGATAGGGACAATTTGGTCAGAAAGAGGATTGAAGTATTTCATGTTAGTGAAGGTATCCGGAATTTGATTGCAGTTGAGGGTGAGGAAAGGTTCACTCGGAACGTGAACCTTGCAATATGGAGGCATACTTTGCAAGGTTTGGAATGGTGGAAATGGAGGTAAGTGAGTCATCTCGGTATCAAGCGGATCTGATTCTCAAGCAATTTTCCCATGGTAGCTCCTGCATTGTTCAAAATGACAGGAAGGCCCTCCTAATTGGATGGACGGGAACACTTATTAAATCTGTTTCTATTTGGAAGTTATTGTAAAGACACTGAAAAGGGCAGCTTTAAGGACAGTTCCATGTTAAGGAGATACGTAGGATACTTGCTCTATTCTTATATACTTAAGAGTTGTTGTAGCTAGGCCTAAAGGTGTAAGAAAAAACATATCGAGGATAAAAGGAAAGAAAGGTCATGTCCAGCGTTGGCCTCTGTGTGCAATTATGGAGAGTAGAGCTGTTAAAAATTGGACAAGATAGACCTAAAATCACATGAAAGAAAGTTGCTTCAAAAGATCTACAATCTCTTGAATTCATACAGGCCTAGTAAAAATAGGAGACAATGGAAGAAAAAGATCAATGTCGGTGATTCCAACTAGTAAGCAATATGTTTAGTCATATTAGTACATTTACTAAAAGATCGTATGTTTCAAAGAATATTTTAGTTCTGCTGAAGATTTATAAGCCAGAAAACTACTGAGAACTTTTTCTTCTTTCTTTTTTCGTATAATATTGCTCTGTGATGAGATTAAATGGAGCGACATGGTAAGTGAGGATTTATATAACTGATCCCAAGCAATCCCAACTTGCTTAGGCTTGAGGCAGAATAGTTGTTGGTGTTACTATAGCTGGCAATTTTTGCATCCGATAGCTAGCCTGTGCAGCCTTTCTAATTGCAAAAGATAGGGCTGTGTTAACGGAAGACTCAGCAAAACGAGGCCTGAGCCTAATAGCATAGAGGATATCCCTTAACCAAGCAGTAAATTAGATTTATGAGGCAACTTGCTCTTAACCAGAACTCTGAGATTAGATCAAGAAACGAGATAAAGGAGGCACAAAATAAATGAGAATAAACTAGGAAATGCAGATCAATCAGCTCAAGAACAATTCAACGAAATCTGAGTCATGAACAATGAATCCCAGTAATTACAATCTTTTAAGTATAGCTAAGGCCGGGAGATTTAAATCCATTTTGCTCATCCATCACTCTCCTCACACCCTCAGAATCCACATACCTGCAAGAATATTAGAAAGAAGCACATAATCATCACCATATTTACTTTCCATCTCCATGATCTTCTGTATAACTCTTTCTCCCATATCGGCATTATCATGAAAACTTCAAGCGCCCAACAGTGTTCTCCAAATCACAACATTAGAGGTAGCAGTAGGTATCTCCAGAGCTATCTTTTCTGCTTCTTTTAGCCTACCTTCCCTCTCTATCATGTCAATGAAGCAGCTACAATGGTTAATATCTGGTTGAATCCCAAACTCATCAACCATCTTTCTGAAAAACTCAAACCCCTCATCCACTAAACCTCCATGACTACAAGCATTAAGCATACTCAAAAACGTTATCCTATTTGGTTCAATACCTAAATCCACCATCATCCTAGAACTATCCGAAGTCTCCTTCGCCATCGCATGCATCCCATAACCCGATATTATCGACATCCACCACCAAATTCCTTCATTCATCTGATATATCCTCAAAAGCTCTCACAGCATCATCTATACTTCCACACTTTAGCATAAGCATCCACTAGCGAATTCATAGCACGTATATCAAAAGCATTAATACCACTTTTCTCCCCCTAAGCATGAATCGTCCAACAACACTCCACACAACAAACATTCCAAATAGCCGGAAAAATCACCAAAAGACTCACTTTACTAAGTTTAATCCCCTCACCAACAACCATCTTCCGAAACAATAACAACCCCTCATCAAACCTCCCCATCCGCATATACCCATTGACCAAACCCGTCCAAGAAACAACATTCTTCTCCAGCAATGCATCAAAACCAACCTCGCACCCTTCACATCACCCCATTTAACAAACCCACTAATCAAAGCATTCCAAGTCACCACATTTCTCACAGGCATTCATCAAACATCTTCTTTGCATCACCAACGACCCCACATTCACCATACATATTAACCAATGCAGTTTGCACATAAACATGAGATCCAAAACCCTCCTTCAAACTCAAACAATGAACCTGTTTCCCACACCAAATCTTCCCTAAATTAGCTGAACCTTTTATGAAGAACGAATAAGTAAACAACAACAACATACCCAGTAAATTTCCACCAATTGATGTTTTGGGAGGGTAAATGTACGCAGTCCATATCACTACCTTAGAGGTTGTTTATGAAAGACCAGGAAAAGACAAAAATCACAGTCTTGTACAACAATAACAATATAAAATATAAGAAATGACAGCAAATAACAAAAACAACGACATGCAGAAAATAACACAACAGTCAATCTAAACAACCACTCCTAATTCAAATGCCAAAGGCAGGACACTACCTACTACTAGCACGAGAAACAAAACAAAGCACAGACCCTGCCCGCAAAAATTCACATCTAGCCGCTAACCTAACACCCTAATTTGCGTCTCCATGTTATATCTAATCATCTCTTTCCAATACTTATTTGGTATTCCTCTACCTCGCTTGAAACCATCCAGCGACAACCTCTCACACCTGCGCACTGCAGCACCCAAGCCCCTCCTCATCACATGCCCGAACCATCTCAGTCTTACTTCTCGCATCTTATTTTCCACCGAACTCAGCCTCACCTTGTCCCAAATAACCTCATTCCTAATCCTATTACTCCTAGTGAATTCACATTCCATCGCAGCATTCTCATCTATGTCACTTTAATCCAAAGGATGTGAGAGTTCTTCACACGGCAACACTCTGCCCCGTACAATATAGCTGATCTAACTGCCACCTATAGAACTAATAAGTAAAGCTATCAAAAATTATACTTTTCTGATACTGAAACTGCAATTGTTTGAACAGTAAAAAAGATTCTTGAGGATAGATACCAAGAGAATAATGACGAATTAAAGAGTTCCAAAGCGTTAATAAAGAAGTTGGGTTGAAGGGGTTTTGTAAAGTGGTGAATATTAACTGAGTGTGAATTTGCTAATTGCCTTGCGGTTGTATTGGTGTTTCTTGATGAGGTTAAGAAGATGATGAACATCTTTGCCCGTTAATAGTAACAAATTTTCATTCTTCGAAGCATTAATGCAGAAAAGCTTTCAACTTTGTTAGAACTAAGAAAAAATGGTGCTCATTAAGTGGTCACAGGATTTAGGATTGGCGAATATTCCGAAGATTTGAATATGGTGTCTAAGATTTGTCCGAAAAATAGAGAGCATAACTATGTGCTTCACTATATTTCAGTTACATCCGCCACTTTCAAGTGATTTAATTATGTACCTCTAGATTCAGATTTTAAAATTTCTCGGTGTGTGTTTTCATTTGTAAAATTGTGTATTTTTCACATGTGTATAATTAAAGGAGGTAGATATATTTTTATAGTTAATTTAACTATTTAATAAATGATAAAAATATTCGGAATAGTTTTTCTTTAAAATTTGAATTAAAAATATCAAATTAAAACACTTATTAGGAATTTGAGTATTCAACAGGAATAAAACTTTATTCGAATATCTACATCGAATATCCCGCAATATACAGTGGCCAGAGTCATGTTATATTGAGGGAGTTCATTAAAATTTCTTTTGGCATAATATATTATTTATATGCGGTTAAAATTATTTTTTTTATATATATATATATATTAAATTGCTCGGATTCTTTAAAAAAGTTGTGGCACCTGTATTGAATCCTTCAAAAATATATTATAAAGGGTCCGACACATACCCAAGAGCGGTAGAGCGATACTTTGTTTAGGGGGTTTAGATTCGAACCTCCTCCGATGAAAACTTATACTATTTATATGTGGTTAGAATTTTTTTTATGTATATATAGTAGATGTCGAATCTTCTTCGACTAGTTCATGCATTTTTACTTTGTTTAAATTTTAATTTCTTTAGTGAAAATTTTAGCTCCGCTACAAAAATACCCAATGATATTTTTAAAAATTCAAACAACATATATATAGAGTAGATATTAAACCTTCAACTAATTTATATATTTAATTTTTCAAAATTTCTACATTTTTGGCTCCGCCGATATTATTAAGACACAATATCATACTCAAGACGTGGATTCTAACCATTGGCCAACAACATGATAAGAAATAAGTGCTCCATTCTCATTTCATCAAATGATAATATATAGTACCAAATCTCCCTCATCCTAAAGAGCATATCATTCCACTTTCCCCCAAAAATACACTCTCCAATCTCCATCACCTTACATAGCAAAATATGGCCTCTTCCATAGCTGGTGTTAATCTCACAACTCCAACAATCCTTTCCAAATCAACCAAAATCCAACCTTTCAAATATCTAACTCTGACCAGTCCATGGAAAAACTCAACTCAATTCAGGTACCGCAAGATGTATGCAGCTGCACCAAACAACAAGTTATCTGATTTAGTTTCAGAGAGTGTTAAAGAAGCTGAACAAGCATGTGCTGAGAATCCAGTGAGTGGTGAGTGTGCAGCAGCATGGGATGTGGTAGAGGAAGCAAGTGCGGCGGCTAGCCATGCTAGGGATAGGAAGAAGGACACATCTGATCCATTGGAGAATTACTGCAAGGATAATCCTGAAACTGATGAGTGTCGTACTTATGATAATTGATAATAGTGCTCATCATATGTCTCTGTTATTGATCAAATGGTAATTTGATACTCTTGTTTATGCTTGCCGCATACCTACATCACCCTTTTCACAATATGTTACTGTTATTACCGTATTGCAAAAGGTCATCTTCTCTTACCTAGGGTGTTGTAATTTATTTTTACGTTAGGTAGTTTGAGTCCACATGAAGCTTAAAGAAATATAAAGATTTTTAAAATTATATAGATGTTAGTTACTCTCTGTCTCATCTCAGAATACTTGTCATGTTTCATCCAAGAATAGGGTTTAGTGGTCAATGAAGTGTTTGAATCATGAGGTCTAAGATTTAAATCTTAGCAAAGACAAAAGTATTAGGACATTCTTTCAGTTGTTCTAGCCTTAGTGGATATAAAGTTGTTTTATACTTGTTGCTATCATAGGATACTCTGATTTTGCTGGTGACAGGTATCATAAGATGATTATGCATTACTGAATATGTTACTGTTATTGTTGTATTGCAAAAGTTATTCTCTTACCTATGGTGTTTTAGTTTCAGTTTATGTGATATAGTTTGAATCCACACGAAGCTTTGAAGAAAAGTACACATTTTTTGAAATGTGTGACTATATAGTTTTTGAAACTTAGGAGATTAAAGATTTAAGAATATTTGTGTGGTTATAAGAAAAAAATACGAGAATTGTAAAGTTTATTGTTTTCAAATTCAAAAGTTAGTTACTTTCAACCGAGGGTGTGGTCTCATGGTCAATTAAGAACCATGAAGTTTTATATTCAAATCTTAGCAAAGACGGGTACCATTTTTTCGAGTATTGGTGGATAAAATTGTTCGATACCTATTGTTGATTACGGGTACACAAGATATTAGTCAAGGTGCACGCTTGGTAAGTATGTCACAGAGACTAGAAAGGAAAGAGTAGCTTGCTTCACGCTTATCTCTCAGGGATAGTTTTGTGGTTCCTGATAGTAGTAATTAATTTCCTCTTCTTGCTAAAGAGTTGTATCGTTCCAACTCTCAACCAACCCTTCCTTTGTGCATATCTATCGAGAGGCCAATCATGTAGCTGATGTTTTAGCAAAGAATTAGCTCTCGTTCCTCCGGATATGGATCTACCGCTTTCAACCAGGATTGTCCTGGAACAGCTTCAGCTAGAACATTCCCTGCTTATAATCGTGTTGTCTAAATCACCTTACACGACACAAATCAGCTTAGACAACACAACCACCACTAATTTTACGGTACATGCTGCCTTCTACCGACACATACACCACATAAAGGTGACAGGCAACTGATAGGAACAAGTAACCCTTGTTCTACTCTTAAAACCAATCAAAGACAGAAAAAGAAATCCTTGTGGAAACTCTTTCCCCTGTAAGTATAGTCATCCACAATGAGCAAACCGGTGAACACACCATCTCATTCATTACTCCAAGATGCATATATAAACCAACAGACCTACTTAAATATAGTCGATAAAACACTACAAACAAACTAGATATTCAAAATATCAGTAACAGCAACCAGCGGCGATTAGTCAATAAACAAAAGCTACATTGCTAATATCAAACTAGATATTTAATACGTATTTCTCTATTCCATTCTTTGTAAACCATCAGACAGCAACTCAAAATTGGAACATATCAGAAGCAGTGATAGGTTGAATTGGGCAAGGTAGTTGCCATGGCTCCAGCAAAGTGTCGGGGATTTCAGGGATGTCCACAGGAAATCCAGTAGTATCAGCCCAAAATTGGGTGAGTGAGTTCAGTGAATTCAACCGTTCAGTCAATTCTGCAAGTTGAGCCCTCAACACATTGTTCTCTGCATCGAGGGAACGATAGTTCCTTTCAACAGAATCAATCTTATCACGGCAGATACTGTTCTGGTTCTGCAGCAGTGTTGTTTCGGTCCTTAACTCCTCCAAATGCTGTTGCTTCCTCATACGTGACCTTTTGGCAGACCCACGGTTGGATTCCATTCTCTTCCTTTTCCTTTCATCAAACTTTGCATACCTCTGGTCTGCATCCGAACCAGAACTCACCGATTGTGGAGTCAAAGTCATGTCTCTCAGACCGATTTGAAAAATGATCAAAAAATGGATAAAGGGAACTATGTGTAATTTGTTAATCAGCAAACTTTTGATAATGTGGCTATGGAATTTCTAAATTAAACCGGAACAAGACAACGATGAGGGCTAGTTCATGAAAAAACATAGAACCAGTAAAGAAAGACTACTGAGAAAGAGTGCAGAATCCGAATTCTCCGCATGCGAATAGAGAATGACATGAAGAAATTTTGACACTAAGAATCAAACATTGAAACTTTGTAAGAAACCTCAACAAATCTTTCAGAAACCAATAAATTTCCGGAGTAGATCCAAATTGAGAGAGCAAAAAAGATCTGCAACCAAACACAAAAAACTATATTAAAGAAAGCTTATCAGAAACACGATAAAAAGGCAAAAACAAAACTCAACCACAAAAACATCATTCAATCAACTAATGAATTTATTTTAGAGTTTGGAGAAACAAAGTTTGTGCCATTGAAATGTTTTTGCTAAAAAGGTAGTAACGTTCTAAAGATTTCTCAACTCCAAATACAAAAACATGATAACAGTGTAATCTCACAAGTGGCGTCTATGGATGGTAATCTATATGCAGACTTTACAAAATTCTTTAAATCTTTCATAAAATTAGTTGAGGTCAGTTGATTAACCTACCCAATAGAGTTGCTTTTGATTCTAATCCCTATATAGTGGTAAAACAGTATGAAAGTTCAAATCTTTTTTTTTTTCTGAGTCAAAACAATTCAATCCTTTGAATCAATAGATATGCCTTATGATTGTGAGTATGTATTCATTATAGGCTTAGGGGTGGTCCATTGGCGGGATGTGATAGATAAGGGTATGAAATAATTAGACACAAACAACCACATAGTGGAGAGGATACGAGGTAACGAGGCAGTTTTTGAGAGACACTCAGACAAAACACTACAAGAACAAAGGACATGATTAGGCACACAATAAAATAATATCATTCTTATCCAACCAACCAAATGATCCTTGGGATCTGGGATAAGATCCATCTTCTCTTTACCATCACACAAATTAGAATCATCAAAAAAAGAAAGAACTAAAACACATGAAAACAGAAAGGACAAACAAGAACACTAAATGAAAACACACAAAACAGAAAAGAAAAAGGGTAAAGGAGAATGAAGCTTTACCTTAATAAGGGAGTAATCGAACCAAACGGGTGGAAAGAATGTTAGCAAGGTTGAGATATGGAGGTGTATATAAGGATTTATTTTTATTATTATTTTAAGGAAAGTTGTGTCGTAGGTGTAATGTGGTTGGCTGTAGTTTGATGACAGCTAACAAGCAGTTAAGTTTCTTGTATCCTTCTTTCATTAGAAGTCATTAGAATTTTTTTTTTAATTATATTAAAAATATTTAAAATTAAATATATATTTATAATAATTAATAATTAATTTTCAACGATACTTATCTTTAAAAGCAATGCTTTCAACGAAATATATTTATGTATCAAAGATCTTTCATTAAGAATGTATATTATATCTTTTCCTTACATGATCCCACGTTTTTATTGTGCCTTAGAAAATATATTCATTAGTCAAGTCCCCAAGAATCACAAAGAAAATGATTATTACTCCTTGTTTGTCATAATTTGGTTAGGTATAAGATTTTTTTTTTAAAAAAAAAAACTTTTAAAATCTTATTCAATTATTTGAATAAAGTGTCGCTTTAGCAAAAAAAAATTATACTAAAAATAAATTCTTTGAACCAAGCTATTAATATATATATATATATATAATTTAAAAACATATTTAACCTTTTTTTATTATAAAAAATTAAAATAGAATTGACCTAGCTACTAAGACTCGTTTGTTTGCACTTAATGAAAGTCTAAATAGTTCAAACCTTATGGCATTAAGTGCATTTGCTTTATTAAGATTTAGACTGTATTTATTTTTATTAAAATTAAGATGTTTCAATCTGAATACACTTTTGAATGATTAAGATGTTGTCATCTGAATACTAAATGATTAAGTTATTTATTTTTTAATAGCTGAACGTGCATAACTTATTTATTTTGAACATAATAAATATGTAATTTAAATAATTAATTATTAAAATCTTAGAAAAATGTTAACTTAATAAAATAAAATTGTTATTTTATTAGTATGTTGGTGGACATTGTTGGTGTTGTAGTGACTGTTATGATGGTAAAAATAAGTAGTGATGGTAGGGATTGTGATGTGTAGTAGGTTGATATTAGTAGTTAAGAGGTGTTAATTGTAGTGACCAAAAATGTGTGCATGGTGGTTGATGATATGTTAGGGGTAGTTGGAAAGGATGTTGGTTGTGATGGCAAAGATGGTTGTCAATGAGGATAGATTGAGGTGATAGTAAAGGCCGATAGTAGTGGCGACCTGTGGCCGCACCGGTGACAATAATGGTGGTAGTGGCCAATGAATATGTAGAGTTGACGATGCATTAAGGATAGTCGACAGTGGTGATAGTTCTAATGGTGGAGTTGATCGGTAGCAGAGGCCGTACTAAATTAAGTTTGTTAAGCATAGAAATGAATATTGAGAATGACTAGGAAAAGCATAAAAAACAAACCAAAGAAGAGAGTGTGAAGCAACATAGAGACGATACTGGTCTATCCTTCCCTGCATTTGAAATATTAGTCCTGGACATAGAAATGCAAATAACGCTGTCGCTATGATTGGAGCTGCCCAATCCTTCATCTTCTCTTGTGTTGTTTTGCCTCTCTGAATTCAACCTTCAAAGACAGCGAACTGAAGAGGAATTTGATGAACACTTAGAAACTGAAAGGCAATTCAATTAACTCAAGAAACTCTTGAGGGAGGTTGATCAGGCCCCATGTTCGGTCGAGCATTCGTATCAAGCTAATTTGGCTTCAACACAACCTTGGATTTGCAGCCCTGCACGCACACACGCGAGGTTATACCACGAGGTATAGCTTTGCCAATAGTTTACAAACGCACTTTCATATATAAAGTGTCACCGTTCCATCTAAACTATCAATGTGGAGAAAACACTCCCTTAGCTTGACTTTCCAGTCAATTTATTTCATTCATACTCACTAAATATCCAACAAAAGAATCAAGAGTGAAGAAAGTATGATGGTGAAACCAAAAGGACACAGATTTAGGATCATAAGTGTGCTTCTGGAGTTCCTTTCTTCTGGATTTGAATTGTATGATGTATTATTTATTTTCTTCTCCTTCCCAGAACTAATTGTATTTACACTAATGCATGTCCTATTCATGACTTAGGCTTCGTCCGTGCTTATCGAGTTATTTTCCATGATCCAGAACAGCAACTCTCTTATTAACTTGCACAAAACTTGCCTAAATATTGGTGAAGCTGATTTTGTTCTATCATTATCATTTGTGCTTAATATTTTTGTATGTGTGATTAATTTTACAATCTCACCTGCCACCATTTAGGCACTTTGAAGCCAGCCAGCAGCACCTCAAGAAACAACTTGCTTCTTCCGATCTTGTTGCCATGTTAAGTAAGTTTGGCTAGCATTAACATCATCGGCATTGTAAAATGGTCTTCTATTTTATTTTGCTTATTCCACTTTTATTTTGCATTTTCAACTCCTCCTCTTTACCTCCTTTATTTGGACTTCATTTTCTTATTTACCTTACAGTGTGGCTCCCTGCTTATTGATGTTTAATACAACTGATTGGTTTGTTTGGTTAGTCTTCCTTGTTTATTTAGCTTTCTGCTTTACAAAATGTCAACTCAATTGTTTCTATAACCAAGCTTTTCCTGGACAACCCTTGTATTAGGACACTATAAGTCTGTAACGATGACTGGTTATATCTCATAACACTCACATTTCATCAGGGATCATTTGGACCGATGTGCTTCTGATGGACGAAGTGTTGCCTGAGGCTGGTCTGCGTGATTTTACTATGGAGGTTGCATATAATAGACAGATGCCTCTTTTTAGTCCGTAATGCTTTATTGTCATTGATGTACTGACTCTGTCGTTTCAGGCTGCTCATGTTGCCGTTAAACAATATGTTACTAGCAGATTTAGCCATCTTCTAGAGGTAAGGCTGGTGAAAATAGACTCTTGTGGTCGGGCCTTTCCCCGGACCCCGTGCATAGTGGGAGCTTAGTGCATCGGGCTGCCCTTTTAATACTCTCCATTTAATTACCGACTTCAAATGGAGAGTTTTGAAGAAGAAAATTCTTTGCAGGCCAGTAAAAAGGCAGTAGTGCAAGGGAGTATGGATGTCTTACAGGTAAAATAAGCTGTGATGGAATTATACAAAGTTGTTAGAGATCCTTTTGTGAAGTGCGGTCATTTTCCGTCCTCGGCTACCATTTTGTAAATGACTTCCAATTTCCCTCTTGAGTGCCTTCAGTTTTCCTGACTACTGAAGGTATTGAATTGTTGGAAACGACGGGGAATTTGAGTGTAATTTCATGTACTATAATGTAAGGAGTAATGCATCCACAAAGTGCTTAGCACATCAGTACAACGAATGTTGTTTCCTTGTTCCTCTTTTGTGTTAATATATTGTCTGAACATTTTGCTAAAATTCATTGTTATTTCACACCATCATATTACATTAGTTTTTAGACCAAACTCTTGGGCACAGTTGAAATCTAGATATCATGAAACTCTGGCCGAGAAATCTGGACAACCATTCTCCCCAGCTCAGCCGGAGAGTTCCATAGTTTGAAGACAAACTTACAAATATTAAAATATATTCATTGATCCTATCAAAATATTTTTATGATTATCCCACCAGCTTTTATAAGAAGCAAGTGCAAACGCAAGAACCAAAAATACTGTTTATTAGCACTAATTATTAATTAAAGATATAAACGATGGACACATATAATATCTGACATGCACGGGAATCGAATCAACAAGAAATTAAGATATTCCAACTAATGCTTTGGTATGAGTTTTCTCATGATGTTCTTTAGACCAATAGAGTTCAGTAGTTTGAAGACAAGATTGAACGACTAAAGAAGTAGTATGAATATCATGTGCTGATATTTGTTGAATCAGTAGTTATTGATATATAGGCGTCGTTCAGATACATCGCGATACGTATCACGCCTAATTAAAAAAATAGTATATTTTTTAATTTTTTAAAAATAGTGAACAAAATATAAATATAATAAAGATATTTAGTTAATTATATAATTTATCCAAATTATATGCAACAACAAATCAGCAACAAGATATTTAATGCAATTTTACAAGTGAAATTCGAACATCATATTATGTACGCAGACCTTACTCATGCTCCGTAATAAAAAAAGACGAAACAAAAATACCTCCCATATCAATTACATGTGCCTATAATAAAAAAATATATATTTTATTTTCAATTACCTGTCAAGTTTCTACAACCATAAAAAAAAAAAAAACTAAAATGACAGCATGAATGCCAGTTCAGATCCATCCACGAATTTGTCTTTTCAATTGTCAACTGTAAACCAACAAAAATTAGTTTAAATTCCATTTTCTATTTGTCTGCACCTAAACACTACTCAATTCTTTAATTTCTAGCTTAACAATGGCATCCATCCATTAATTAGCCTCATTTTTGGGAAAAAAGAGTGCACTAAAATCCAGATCAAGAAAATGTTTCTGTGGGATTGGTTTTATGGAGTTTTGTCATCTTTGGGTTTGTGGCAAAAGGAAGCTAAGATCTTATTCTTAGGCCTTGATAATGCTGGCAAGACCACTCTTCTTCATATGCTCAAAGATGAGGTACTACTAATCTCATTATTTTCGATTTGACAAGGAGTTTTAAGAAAGAAAAGAAAGACTGCTTTTGAAATATGTAATCATGGGTTATTATTGTTTTTTTAAGAAAAAGTTGGGGGTAGAGGTAGGTAGGGTAAGGGGAAATGGGAATTGGGGGTTACACGGTAGGTGTGCGTAAATCCTAGGCTAAGAAACACAAACAGTCGAGTTATTGTTGTTGCCATGTAGGTTAACAAAGAAAGATGCTAGCTTTCTACATTTAAAGGAGGCGTGGCGCTTCTTTGTAACATATTAGCCAAAAATAAGAATTAAGAATTGAATTTTTTTTATTTTTTCGTGAGTGTTAGCAGATGAATTATTTGGGATGGGTGCCACCGACCGGCCTGGTTCGTGCCGAGACCTCTTGAAAGCCAGCATTGGTTAAATTGTTTCTAAATGTAAAAAGCTAGTATTGGTCAAATTGTTGTTGTTCTTGGCACGAAATTTAAGAAAGAAAGATGTACTTTTGAAATATGTTAATCATTGATTAAATTGTTTCTAACTGTAGAAAGCTAGCAATTTATTTTTGCTACAGTCTAAAAAGAGAAATTGTGTCACATCAATATGAGAGGGAGGGAGGAATTATGTTATGTTGTTTGATTGGTACAGAGTTTAAGAATAAATTTTGAAGCATGTATTAATGCCTAAGTTGTTTTTAGATGTCGAAAGCATTTTCTCGGGATAGACTGAAAAGGAAATTTGAGATGGTGGAGTAATTATGATGATTCTTTGAGAAAACTTGAATTGAGTGGAAATGAGCAAAAGAATGCATATTGTGTGTAGTTGATCGATTGATTGGTGTTAATTGTCTTGATTTAGCATAAAAATATAGTCTTTGATTTGAGTATCCTTTGATTGCATTTCGTTATTTACAGAGGTTAGTTCAGCATCAACCAACTCAGTATCCTACATCTGAAGAGTTGAGTATTGGGAAGATAAAGTTCAAAGCTTTTGACTTGGGAGGTCATCAGATTGCTCGTCGGGTCTGGAAAGATTACTATGCCAAGGTATGCTTTTGTTTCAAAAGTGCATTTTCTGCATACAAGGATAGAATGTGTCGTGCTCATCTATTGCTATGTTCTACTCAGACAGATGCTCTGCTCATCTTTCTCACTTACTAAGCCTCTAGACCTGGCAGCAGGGACTCTTCACTTTCGATGCTGCTCCCGTGTCGGATTCTCCAAAATACCCTACTTTAGAAGAATCTGACACACACCTTAACATTTTTGA
>JBDJHY010000097.1:1151359-1161543 GCA_039654485.1 Withania somnifera
CACACCTTAACATTTTTGAAGAGTTTGAGAAACATAGTTGCAGCGTCGCCAAATAATATTTCAGCACCAGAGATGGAGAAAAGATGAAATCCTTGTTCTTTCCATCCTTCTAGTGTTAGGAAGGTCAGGATAAACTGCCTTTATCCAACATAGTTGTCATATGGGACAAAAAAAGGTTCTCTGTCAAAAAATATTTTCCCAGATGATCTTTCGGAGTCAAATTGGGTTATAGTTAACATTTATGGCATACCATACTCTACTTAACCAGATAATTTCCTTGTCTTTCTCCCTCATCGAGATGGCTTGACTTTCTCTTTAGTGACCCTTATCTCTCTAAGGCCTCTAGAGTGCCATTCCTTTGCAGCTACATTAAAATACTTATGTCCTTCATATGGTTGCATTTGTTCCTGTGAATAGCATCGAAAGATGCGGTATACTACAGTATTGTCAAAGGTGCACTTAAGCCCTAAAGTGAGGCTCAAAACATGTTTGATATCTGCACCAATCACAGTTTGTGCACGGATTCATATGTATCCATACATATCCAGACCTGATTGTTACTACACAGATTTCTTCCCGCCCTAGGAGTAGCATAAAAAGAAGGATTAGCATTATTGACCCAATGATAAAGCACTAACACCTTCCTCGTTGGGGCTCTGCACACTTCCTCGTTGGGGCTCTGCACACTGGGAAAAGGCTGACACGACGAGCTCTTAGCTTCGCTTAAGGTGTGCTTGTGTCATCATTAAGGTCCTAAGGAAAAAATTTCCTTGTGAATAAGCCTTTCCCTAATGAGGTGACACGATACTAAACAATTGGTATTTAACTGCATGGTAAAAAATATTATTTTCTTTGTCCATGTATTTTTTGTTCATGCTTATATTTATAAGTTGTGTACGAATATATATATATATATATATATATATTTGTATTTTCTTTCTATTTGCACCTCTTTTCATTAAAGCTCATGCAGTGTTTGCACTTTGTTCATAAAGCCCCAATGGATTTTAGAGCTTTTATGTGCTTTTGGCTTTTGATAGCCCTGGTATAATAGTCGATTAAGTAGGAGAAGAACCATGATGTCTTGGTTTCAAATTCCCGCGAAAGCAAGAAGCACTAGGTGATTTCTTTCCATCAATCTATGTCTTGGTAGGATGAGTTACTGATATTTGTGCTGGCGGGAGGAAGCAGTTACTTGGTGGAATAGTTGAGGTATGCTCAAGGTGGCTCGGCCACCACTTCCGTAAAAAAATAAAATTTATTTTTGAGAATAAAGAAACTTTAGAAAGTATTCATATGACCGAATAATATTTGTTGAAGGTGAGGCAGGTTTATTGTAGAACTTTGTAACCTATTCAGTACTAACATCAGCATCTCTTTGGGGTCATTTTAGTATCACTGCACTAAAACTTCTTTACTAGAAATGGTGAACGATAAAAATCTTATCCTTCCAGCCTTCTGCTGCTATAGGAAGGTATGAATTATTTTGATAGATGATATTGTCTTCATCTGAATTGACTGTCCCATATGACTTAATTTCTAACCGAGTTATACATAAAGATACTTAAAATAATTTTATATTTATTCAGTGATAAAAGAAGGAAATTATAAGTTACACACTGATTCATGCTGGATATTTGTTTGACCAAAATTTATTTATATTTTAAAAGGATTGCTTCAATTTTTCTTTTTCTGAATTTCTTTGTAGGCTTGCAAACTATTTGTTTTAAGAAAATAAAAAAGGAGAGGAAGGAACAGTTGCTGTCCTGTTGAATAAAAGGACTAACATGCTTGTTCTTTTATTTTACTTCTCCGTTATGTCATGTTCCTTAAGGTTACCTGCTTGACGCCCTGATGCTTTTTAATCTTTGAACTTGATCTTGATTGCTCTATAGCCTCCTGGTGTTCGCCTTACAGCCTTACAATGTTCTTTTTTTGGGGGGTGGGGGGGGGGGTGTTTGACATCTCGCCAAATGTCAACTTTGTCCATTGTAATCCAATTCTTATCTAATATACACTCAAGGATAAGAAGCCTCATACTTAATATTTTCTTCTTTTTGTTTGATAAGTCAACAGAAAATTCTCGAACATCATTGCTAATCGTTGGAGCTTTAACTTTTTCTCTTTTCCTCTATTTTGCAGAAGCTGACATGTAAGACAACATGCTGAGACCAAACACATTAAATAGTATTCTCTTCGTCCCATTTTATTTGTCCTAGTTTGACCTGGCACGAAATTTAAGAAATAAGGGAACACTTTATAATGTTTATTAAATTCTTACTACTACTTTTTCTAATAAGGTGGTACCAATAAGGATAAAAGAGTAGTTGTACCTTTAAAAAGTTAGAAAAATAGATCATTCTTTTTGGATGGACAAAAAAGGACACATAAGATGGCGAGGTAGTAGCAAACTAATGTTTCAGACTAAATTGCACTTCTTTTGAAACCATTAGACTCCAATACCACTTGTTTTTTCTTTTTTCTCCTCCCTCCAGGCTTCCACCCACTACTTTGTATAAGGTCCCTTTCGTATCTGTGATAATGTTGTTCTTGTGAAACTAAATTTTATACTTCTTAATGTAATGTTTGTGCCTTCTTTTTCCTTTTTATTTTTGCTTTTTTGGTGACTTTAAACTGGTCAATGAGTCGTCCAGTGTTCTGTATCAAGTGGCTGGAATTGCTGTTTCCACAGGTTGATGCAGTTGTGTACCTCGTTGATGCATATGACAAAGAGCGCTTTGCTGAGTCGAAAAAGGAACTAGACGCGCTTCTTTCTGATGAAGCCCTTGCTACTGTCCCCTTCCTCATTTTGGGAAACAAGATAGACATACCATATGCAGCCTCAGAAGATGAATTGCGTTATCACCTTGGCTTGACTGGTGTCACTACCGGCAAGGGTAAGGTGAATCTTGCTGATTCTACTGTTCGTCCTCTGGAGGTATTTATGTGCAGTATTGTAAGGAAAATGGGGTATGGCGATGGATTCAAGTGGGTATCTCAATATATAAAGTAGATTCACTTACCAATGCCATAGAAGTTCTCAGAGATCATGTCCTCGTTATGCTGTAGATCAGCTTTTTTGGAAAAGATTGGTTTCACCAGATATTTATTCAATTGTTTTTGAATTGATTAGGTCTTCAATTACTGTTTTGTATCCTTTGGTATCTATGTAGTTTGATGAGAAGATATTTTTGTTTCTGTAACACTTACATGTAGCTGGAAATTGCTATCTACATATTCTTGACTTAAAATTGTACCTGCTTTCGGTTTTCCCACATATTGTTCAAGTGTGTCAATTTTTCCCTATGAAATTATGACTAAGACGAAACAAATGGGATCGAGGAGGAGGATGTGTACGTAGTTCTTATCCCTACTTGTGAAGGTAGAGAGGTTGTTTTCAATTGACACTAAGGTGCAAGACTGCTAGTAGATAAACTAAATACTGAATTTAACACTGTGCATGCAGTGCAAGAAGAGTATAAAATGATGAATGGATAAAACTAACAAAATTTTCCCAGCTAGCAGTAGTAAATACTTTTCTCCTATGTGTACAATGATATAGACGCAGATTCTTTTCTTTTTTGGTTTTCCACCCAGTGTTCAATGCACGCATCCCTGACTAATTTGATTCATGCGGCTTAAAGCCCATGTGGGAAGCACTCCTAATAGGGATATACTCCACACTAAGAGCTCTGAACGCTAGATCTCTCGTTAAAGAATGGAGGAATCCTATCCGTATTACCACAACCCTTGTTTGTATATGAGCAGATTCAGATTCTGTTGAGCCAGTGGCATAACATCTGAAACTATTCTCTATTCTTTATAGGATTCTTACTAGGAATCCCCTAAGATCAACAACTCAATGCTTCATATTTCACTGGAATTGGTTGATTAAATCCAGCTTGAGACAACAAATTCCCAACAATTGCAAGGTCTTTGCAGAACGCCCCCTTGAACACTGTTGTGTTTGTAACAATTGTGTGACTACATGATGTAGTGTTACAAATATCCGAATCAAGAGTTTCAGCTCTAGATTGTAGAGGTTCTTGAATTTGCTGAACTTGATGCTGCATTGAAACTGTGCCACATGTTTCAGTTCTTGATTGTTGGAGTTGTTCTTGATTTAGCTGAACATGTTGCTGCATCAATTGCAATGCAGCAGCAGTCTTCTTTCTCTGCTTCTCAGCTGCTTCATCGTCCTTGATTGTGGCCATCAAACTAGCGTAACCCCTCTGTATCAGTCTATTGAGCAGTAAAGCTGATATCTTTGCTCTATCCTTAACAGAATCTACGTCTTGTTCATCTGCAAACTCACACCTTTCTACGAAACTCGTCGATTTATCAGGCTTGTGTCTTAAGGTTAACAACAACTGTGCTCTTTCCAGTTCTGACCTTGAACAACCCCACTTCAAACCAATCAATGCATGGTAATCCACATTCCCTGTTTCACCATTTGCAACCCTCTTCTTCAGTTCTTGAATTTTAGTAGCCAAGGAACAAAGTCTCCCCGGAATCTCTCTGTATTCCATGTTTTGACGCTTCCATATTGGTCCTGGTAATTTCCTATTGCGTAGAATTGAATTGTACAAGAGCTTTAAGTGCTCCAAATCATGAAGACTATCAGGCAAACATTTTATGGTTTCAAATAGTGCAGCTCTAGTTCTAAGAGAATCAATGCAAGAAGGGTCCAATGCAAGAGTTCGATTGCAATCAGCTATTGCCTCTGCAATTCGACCAGAGGAATGATATGCTGAAGCTCGACGCATATAGCATTCAGCCATGAACCCCTGAGGGGCACCACAACGACCATCCACAATTTTTGAGAAGTGTCTAATAGCTTCCGAGAAAAGACCAGCATCAAGAGCTGCGATTGCAGCAGTTTTTCGTCGTATGAGTAGCTTGATATGACTGAGAAGTTGAGAGATCGTTTCTGATTCGGTTATTGGCAATATGTTGCCTGAGATTGGAACTTTGGCAAACGAGAAGCTATCGTCAGACCAACAAATGCTCTCACGTCGGAATGCATCCGTAGCATGACGTTTGCCAGTTTGTAACAGAACCATTGCATCTTCCATTAGGCCAAGATGGCAACAAGCTTGACCTAAGACCAAGTACCTGTTGAGACAATAATGTAATTAAGAAATACAACACATGTTCCCTCTAAAACTTCAACTTTTAAATGAGACGATCACACAACAAGAATTCATAGGTACAAGCAACAAATATTTCGACGTGTTTGACCCATGAAAAAGAATCAGACTCACACGTGACAGTGACAACGCGTGTTAAAAGTGTGTTCTCACAAACAACTTACCTCCATTGACCTTCTTTATTGCACTTCTTGTAGAGGCTAGCCATAACCTTCTTCTTCAAATCAGATACAGAGAAGCACTTGAAGTTAGGTTCATCGTCAAAAGAAATGAGCCTAATTTGCTCCTTTGAGCTATCAATTGAACCAGAAGAGGAGGTAGAAGATGTGTCATCACAAGGCATTTTGAGACTAGGAATATAATCCTGTAGCATATAAGCTACATCCTTAAAACACCTTAGATAAAGCAACGATCGAGCCTTTAACTCAAGGGCTGATTCAGAACGTGGAGTAATTGCAAGTGCAGCTTCAACAAGGGCAAGAGCTGAAGCAATCTCATTTGGTTCTTGAGTGGCAATGAGAATTTTGGCATCTCTGATATACCTCTCCACAATCTGAAAGAAAACAAACACTGCACATAAGTAGAAGTTTAAGATTTTGAGTTCTAGAGAAAACAGGTTATTGGATTCTTCATATATATTAAGTGGATTCTTAAACACAAATGCAGGTTTGAGCCAAAACTATTGAGTTCTGCCGAACCAATAGGTGAAGCTCTAGCTCCACCCCCCTCCCCGCCCCCCTTCCATAACTAACTATGTATGCAATTATCCGTGAATGTGAATGAAATGAAAGAGTATGTTCTTCAAACACAACTACAAAGTTTTGAGCTAAAGTTACTGAATTCTACCGAACTCATATGCAAGAACTTCTAGCTCCAACCTCACATAACTATGTCTGCAAATGCAATTATCCATGCAAAGGAATTAAACAAAAATGGATAAAATAAAGAATTTATTTTTCCAACTCAAACACCAATTTTGAGCCAAAGTTACTGAATTCTGCCGAACCTGTAAGCAAAGCTTTAGCTCCACCCGTTGCATAACTAACTATGTATGAAAATTCACCTATCCATGAAACTGAATGAAATAAAAATGGATAAAATCAAGAATGCGTTTTTCTAACTCGAACACCAATTTTGATCCAAAGTAACTGAATTCTGCCGAATCTGCAGGCAAAACTCTAGCTCCGCCCCATATAACTAAATATTCATGAAAATGCAACTATCCAAAGCTTTGAGCTGAAGTTACTGAATTCTACCGAACATGTAGGCAGAAGCTCTAGCTCCGCCGTTGCATAACTAACTATGTATGAAAATGCAACTATCCGTGAAAGAGATTTTGAGCCAAAGTTACTGAATTTTGCCGAACCTGCAGGCAAAGCTCTAGCGCCACCCTGCATAATTAACTATATATGCAAATGCAAGCATCAAAGAAAGTGAATGAAATGAAAATGGATAAAATCAAGAATGTGTTCTTTCAAACACAAAATACAGAAGTTTGAACCAAAGTTATTGAATTCTGCCGAACTTGTAGGTAAAGCTCAAGTAACTACGCAAATGCAATGATCCAAGAAAGTGAGTGAAATGAAATTGGATAAAATCAAGAATGTATTTTCCAAACACAACTACAAAGCTTTGTGCTAAAGTTAATGAACTTTGCCGAACTCATAGACAAAACTCTAGCTCCACCCTCACATAACAAACTATGTATGCAAATGCAATCATCAAAGGAAGCGAATCAAATGAAAATGGATAAAATCAAGAATGTGTTTTTTCAAACACAAACAAAAATTTAAGCTAAAGTTACTGAATTCCGCGGAACTCATAGGCAAACCTCTAGCTCCACCCTCACATAACTAACTACGTATACAAATTATGTTGCTCGGACTCTTCAAAAATGTCAACGGGAGTGTCTCGAATTCACCAAATTTAGTGTATTTTTGGAGAATCTGACAACTTAGTATGCAAATACAATCATCAAACAAAATGAAAGAAATGAGAAGGGTCAAATCAAGATTGTGTTTACCTTTTTGTTGCTAATCCACCATGGCTTTTTTTCTCCCCTGGCAACAGGAAACGGAGGAGATGCAACCATTGTTGGTTCAAGAATCAAAATGCCCACAAAACTTTGTTACTTCACATTAATATCCTGTTTAAAAAGTTGGCCTGAACACCATGATTATCGGGAAAAAAAGTGGAAGTGCATGAATATAGAGTGCCAGCTTTAGAGAGCCTTTAGATACTTACTGTTATGTAGCTGGCAAACCCATGCTTGAATCTCTATGAGTCTACAAACATTAATATACTTGTGTAGATGTATATTTAATTAATTTATAAATTTATAATTATACATTCAATTAGTGTTTAGACTTTTACTTAAAATATTGTAAACTTTTTAAATTGGTATGTGTTCATACTTTTTGCATTGTAAGGCTTTGGAGCGAATGGTGGTCTGGCACACACTCTTTGTCAAAAGAAAATGTGTATATTTTTTGAGTTTATATTTGGTACTTTTTTCGTCCTATCTTTAATTGTCGCATTTGGATTTTGAGAGTCAAACAAGTCTATGTTTGACTGTCATTTTTCTTATATATCTTTTGAATATTTTAAATTGTTAATTATTGTGACTTATAATACTTTTATGTAGTTTTTAAATATATAAATTTTATTTCAAAAAACTTGAATATTGCATGACGAAATTCACTATCAAACTTAAGTTGTTTGACTCTAGGAAATAAAATGTGACTAGCCTTAGAGTAACTGGTAAAAACTGCTACCACGGGTTCAAAAGGTCATAGGTTCAAGGTAAGGCTGCGTATAGCGAAAGCTTTAATACACAATACTCTCCCTTTTTTTTTTTTTTGCACAATTAATAAGAAAATTATATATGTTTTGCCAAAATTTCTGATTCTGCTACTGAACAGGCTACAGAAATATAACGATTCTTTGGTAACATTCATCTACAATATCAAATACATTATAGTATTTGTGTTTGGTAAATGTATTATGCGTTAAAATCATAACAGGTGATCTTTCTATTTAATTACACCAATTATTTTGCAAGCACCTCAATCAAATAAATTTATAATTTAGGAATAATTTATAAATAAAATGTTTGTACATTAAATTTGCATTTATTAGTTAACTACTAGATCCAATGTCCCTTTATCTAGATCACGGGTCCTTTGGATAAAAGATGAGTCTCCAACAAGTTGCCTTTTCAAAATAAAGTAAATATCAGTGCATGAATATATTTATTTTTGCTGTAATATAATTAATTTACTCATCTATCCCTTTTATTGGGAACCTTTCTTTTGTTTGTTAATTCCCCCCCCACCACCCCCACAAGAGTCGTGTGAGCAGAAGATCATAAATCGAAATTATTAAAATAAAAGAATATTTAAAATTGTGTACATTAATTTTCTCGTATAGATCAGCTATGACGTTCGTTTCCTAATTTGTCGTAGCTTACATAATCTTTTAATATCTAGTGAAAAAAGATTATATGTCAAGATATAAATTTTGATTATTTTCTTAAGGGAATTACTATAAAAAACGATATATTATTTAAGATATCAAAACACTCTTTTATAAAAATATATAGTAAGATTTTATACAATAAACCTTATTATCGCATGCTTTTTGAAATCCTTTACGTAATGAAAACTTTAATATATGTCAAAAGAATATCAAAATATCTACTAATAGTGCTAACCTACTTAATGACTACTCCATACTCATTGCTTTTTTTGCTGCCAAAAGTTCCACCTCTCCAAAAACAAAAATACTATTCCTTTGTCCCATTTTATATTTTAAATTTTAAATTTTGAAATTAAAATAAATTTATTTTTTACTATAGTTTTTTTATATATTAATATTTTAAATTATTAATTATTATAACTTTTAGTACTTTTTACGTAGTTTTCAAATATATAAATTTTATTTCGGAAAACTTGAAGATCATATGTCAAAATTCACGATCAAACTCAAGTTATTTGACTCTCAAAAAGCAAAATATGACATATAAATTGGGACAAATGGAGTATCCAAACTTCTCTGCCATTTGGATCGGAGAATTTATGAAGAAAGGAAATCGGATTTTAAATTCCCAAAATTCGCATGATTAAGGGTTTAAGTGGGGGTGGTAAGTACTCTTTTATTTTCAACCAGAGGTTTAAGTCCTTATAGGTATGGAGTTGCATTTACTTTCAATACGGGATGAATACAAATTTAATCAAGTTTCAATATAAAAATCAAACACCAGATGAAAATTTTAAATTAAAAAAAAAAAAAAAACAGATACTAGGTAGGCTAGATGTGCAAAGAACATTTAAGAATGTAAGGAAAGAAGGTAGTGGTCACCATTGATTAAATTAAAAGCAAAGAAGATAAAAGTTGATAAAATTTATTTATAGCAATAAGGTTGAGAAAGTGACAAGTGCATTGGCATAAGGCAACAGAATCATTACTTTTTTTACCCTTTTTTGCTTTTGATTTATTTAATGAATGCACATGATATTTATTGTGTAGACAACCATATTGGTTTCTCTTAAAGTCTCTCTAAAATAACTTCTAAATACTTTTTTAGTTATTTAGGTTGTATGTGTATATAAGTGATCGATCGTGAATTCTTAACATAATGTATCTTGATTGGCTGGTCCCATCGATACGTCTTGAAGGGCTCGTTTGGTACAACAGATACTAGTATTGAGATAAAAAAATTATCTTATTTTTAATTGAAACAAAATTTATGGAATAACTCATTATAATAATCCCGATAAAAAAGGCTGCATCCACCTCAATTGTGATAGCACAGGCCTAATACTTGTTTCCGAGCTGGAACTTGTGCTTAGCCTGGCAATTATAAGACATATATAGAGTCATAAATAGAATGGGTATATAGAGTCATAAATAGAATGGGTAGGCCAATTTGGACCTACATTAGCTCCATTAAGATCAAAATATAAGATCGATTTCATTAGAATATAATTATTATAGTAAAATATTAGTATTATAGAGGATGATTATTGTAACCGC
>JBDJHY010000097.1:1191364-1203408 GCA_039654485.1 Withania somnifera
TTTAGTAACAAGAAGGGTGATTTACATGTTAAATTCGAGGTTCTTTTCCCCACTTCATTAACAGAGGACCAAAAGAAACAGATCAAGGAAATTCTTGTTTAGTATATACTACGGGTCTTTTCGTTCATTGCTCCTCCCACAATGAACTTAGAAGCATTGGGGGGTTGACCTTATGCCAACCCCTAATACTTTTTTGTTTTCTTCTCACAAACATTGCATTGGTGTATCGAAACCTTCTGTAATCTTCCTGGCGTCCTCATCGTCAAATTTTCGGGCCCTGTTGTTCGTAGCATTTTTTTTCTTACCAACACCATTTGAGATGTAGTTTTACAGGCCATTTGAACTGACTAACAAGGAAATGAGTTGAGCACATTGGCAGTGAATGTACTGCATTGGGTACTTGATTTTGTATTAGACCCATTACTGTAGATTGAAGTATGTAATTTGCTAGCACAACTTTCTTGAAGTGCTTTACATTTATTGTTAGACTAATTGAAGCATTTGGAGGGGAGCCTCGGAGTAGCCTGTAAAGTTGTTGCCGTGTTATCAAGGGTTTGAGCCTTGAAAACAGCTTTTAGTAGAAATACAAGTTAAGGTTGCGTACAATAGCTTTTCCTCAAATCCCGTGCAGTGGGAATTTAGTGCAACAAGCTTCTCGTTTTTTTTTTATATTTTTAGATTGAAGTATTTATGAGTACAATAATTGATGAAATGATTCGGGGAATTGAAGAAGCAATGACGCCATTGGGTGTACCGGAACATTAACGTTGCAACCACGTGGTATTTCGTTCAAAATAAGGGTATATATGCTTCGTATTATAATGGTAGGGTCTGGAATAACCTAATAATATAACAGAAATGATGTTTAAATTATTTTTGATAGTAAAGAAATATATATATATATATATATATGATCCTTTTTTGTTTGTTGTATTATCATTGCCTAAAACTTAAAACGGTTACATTTTAAAAAAATATATTTTGTCTTCACACCTTTATTAGATAGAGTAGTTAGGATTTGATTCTTTTTATTATCTACCTTATTTATTATGCTGATACTATTATAATATATGTTACATAGAATAGTCAGTACTATAAACTAGTAGCGTCTATATAGCTATGTTACTTCTAATTAATTAAATATGACAGCTCAAAAAAATATTTTTTTAACAAAAATAAAAGCCTATTTAAGTATGTCTTTTTATTACACTTTTCCATTTCCACAATTAGTTTTGCACAAATAATTTTTTTGTCCTTTCTAAATATGGGGGTACGGATTAAGGTATTGTTTCGTGTATTTATTAATTAATTTGCTATAAATGTCAAATACATAGAAATAATTGTTTCGTCTATTTATTAATTAATTTTCTATAAATGTCAAGTATATAGAAATACTCCTTTTCGTTTAAAAAAAGAATGAATTATTTTAATTTGATACAAAATTTAAGAAAATAAAAAAGATTTTTAAATTTTGTGGTTTTAAGTTAAAGTTATGTTAAATGTACTAAAATGTCCTTTAATATTGTAATTTTAAAATGTCATGTGGAAAGTAGTATTATCAAGAAAAAGAAAGAGGTCTAATAAGATAAATAGATCATTCTTTTTAAAAAGGAAAAAAAGGCTAATGATACATAAATTAAAACACCGATACTATCATTTGTCCCACTTTATCCAATCCGAATTCATGTAAATGGTCCACCATTGAGGCGACCAAAATCAATTACAATTGCAGAGAGTATGGTAGTATTCCTCGATACAGTGATTCATCCAAAGGCCATTCCTATACAATTTCTTGTCAAAGCTGAAAAAACGTCTATGAATAAAGTACCGTATAAATTACCTCCTATTATTATCATTTTTTAAGATTGTGTCAAGTGAATAGTAAACAAATAAAGATTAACCAACGAAATAATAGGATAAATCGGTATACTAATTTTTTGTTATGTGCGAGATTTAGAAAAAGAACCTAATAATAAAAATTTATTAGATACATCCTTATATTGTATTTTAAACATATGTTATTTTTTAAGACTCGAACCAGTGGTGATACCGTAAATAATGCCAATATCAAGCCCACTTTCCTAAACCAGAGTGGTGGTTGAAACTTGAAATCAGAAGTCCTTAAAAAAAAAAAAAAACTTTATTTGGACAAACAAATCAATTTTTCTCCAAAAAACAAAAAACCCTTATTTCTCTCTCTCTCTCTCTCACTCTCTCACTCTCTCACTGTATATATACTCTCCTTCCTCAAATTTTCAATTTCAAAATTCCTCAAAACTCTATCATTCCAATTTTCCGATTCACCGGAGCTATGTCACTACGGCCAAACTCACGAACGGAAGCTCGCCGGAGCCGCTACAAAGTCGCCGTAGATGCAGAAGAAGGACGTAGAAGAAGAGAAGATAATATGTTTGAGATCCGTAAGAATAAAAGAGAAGAGAATTTACTTAAGAAACGTCGTGAAGGTTTACTACAACGTCAACAGCTTTCTACTACAACTACTGCTGGTGGTGCTGGTTCTCAGCTTGATAAGAAGGTATATAATTGATTTTTTTTTTGTTGCGTTTAAGTATTTTGTGTGACCGGATTTGCAAGTGTGAATCAATGTTTAATTTACTCTGTGTCTGTTCATAACTATAACGAGCATGATTCAGTAGTTTACTCTGGTTCATAATTTAGCATTTTGTCAGATTTGCAAGTGCGATCAGTGTTTAATTACTCGGTGTTTGTGCTAATTAAGTATTTTTGATCGGATTTGTAAGTGCGATCAATGTTTAATTAACTTGTTTTTTAGTAACTATAATGAGCATAATTGAGTACTTTGTATATGAATTTGCAAATGCGAATCAATGTTTAATTTACTCGGTGTTTGTTGGTTACTGACGAGCGTAATTGAGTACTTTGTATTTGGATTTGCAAATGCGATCAATGTTTACTCGGTGTTGGTACGTAACTAAGTATTTTGATCGGATTTGCAAGTTCAATCAATGTTTATTCAGTGTTCGGGAATAATTAAGTATTGTGACGGGATTTGCAAGTGTGATCAATATTTATTTAGTGTTCGTGCATAATTAAGTATTTTGATCGGATTTGCGAGTGCAATAAATGTTTAATTTACTCGGTGTTTGTTTGTAACTGACGAGTATAATTCAGTACTTTGTACTAGAATTAGCAAGTCAATCAATATTTAATTTACTCGGTGTTTGTTTCTAATTAATGAGCATAATTTTGTACTTCCTTTTTTTTGTTTGTTTAATTTACTTGCTTCATTGAGTTATTCAGTTATTCTTATTGGATCCAGTTATTCGTTTGAATTTGCAACTGCGATCAATATTTATTCGGTAAGTGTTCATGCTAATGAGCAGAATTCAGTACTTCGTATTTTTTGTTTAATTTAGTTTGATTCATTTTGCTCTTACTTATGCTTATTGGATTCAATTTTTTTGTTTGAATTTGCAAGTGCAATCAATGTTAACTTGGTGTTTGTTTGTAACTAACGAGTATAATTCAGTACTTTATATTTTCTTATTTATTTTACTTGCTAAATTTTGTTCTTACTTGTACTTATTGGATTCAGTTATTTGTTTGAATTTGCAAGTGCAATCAATGTTTACTCGATGTTTGTCCTCTGGAGCTTAATTAGGTTACTTATATATTTTTTTGGTGAGTAAAGAGTCAAAAACCCATAAGAGGTATCATATTTTTGCGAGTACGTGGATTATTAGGCATTCACTTTTGCTACTTGAACTATGATTAACTATTTTATTTAAACACAATTCAACTATCAATTATTTTTTTTCCTACTTGAAATATCACCATTGTTGTCAAGTCCGCCCCCTATTTTCCACTTTGGGCTTAGGCCCACATCGGTGTAAAATGCATAATTAGGGTTTGAACCTTGCTTCCTTATAGATCCAACATTGTTACCTTGTTTTATCGAGGTGAGATTTGCCTAGGGTGTTACAATTGTCAAGGTAGGAAAAGGAAACGTGTTTCGATAAATATTTGGTGATAGTTTAGGTAGAAAAGGAAATAATTAATAGTGTAGGTGCGTTTCGATAAAGATTTGGTGATAGTACAGGTAGGAAACCAGCACTCCTGATAATTGATGTATGAAACTCAAACAAGAAAAGGATGCTCTATATGTGTTTTTTACCCTTTACTTGTTTTAGTTGAATTTCTTGCTTCATTCAGTTCCTAACTTCACTTATGCTTATTGGATCCAATTATTTGTTTTAATTGAAAGTGCGATAAATGATTACTTGGTAGTCGTCCTTACGAGCTTAATTCGGTACTTGTGTTTTTCATTTAATTACTTGCTTCATTTTCTTCTCACTTATTCTTGTTGGATTCAAATCTTTGTTTGAATTGAAAGTGCAATCTATGTTTTTTCAATGTTCATCCTATCATCATAATCTAATTGTATTTTTATACATATCTAGCTTGCACGCACCTCAACTAATTATACTCATAGTTACCACCTCTTACCAGCAATAAGTACTAAGTAACTTTATCCACCAAGGCTAGGATAGATGAAAAGCAATCACCTAGTATTTTTCGTTAATTAATGGCTTCATCTAGTTCTTTGCCTTACTTATCCTTACAATCGTTTATTCGAGTTTCAAGTGCGATCAAGACTAAGTCAGCAATGCGAATTTTTTGTGATTGTTTTCAGCGTTGGAGTGAGCGGTAAAGTTGCTGCCATATGAACGGGAGGTCACGAGTTCAAGCCGTGGAAACAACCTCTTACATACAGTAGACCTTTGTGGTCCGTCTTTTCCCCGGACCCTGTGCATAACATATTCCTTTTTGCTCCGGGCTGCTCTTTTTACTCTTCCATATGATACAGATATTGTGATCCGATTCGATTGTTTTATTTGAATTGCAAGTACAATCATCTTTTACTCTGTTTTCATCAGTTCGAGCTTAATTTGCTGCTTGTATTAATACTTGCTCCATTCAGTTCTTAGCGTCAGTTATCCTTATTGGATTCAATTGTTTATTTGATTTGCCAAGTGCAATCAAGACTTAATCGGTGTTTATGCTTTCTAGCATATATTTTTGTTAATTAATCGATTCATTCAGTTCTTAGGCTCACTTATCCTTATTTGATTTAGTTTCTATTTGAATGGCTAGCGCAGTCAATGTTTATTCAGCATTCGTTCTTTCTTCACTCAGTTCGGAGCCTCGTTTTTTCTTGTTGGATTCAATTTTTCATTCGAATTGCTAATGCAATCAATGGTTACTCAGTGTTCATCCTTTCGAGCATAATTGGTACTGTTATTTTTCGTCAATTACTTGCTTTACTCAGTTCTAAGGATAACTTTTTTTTGCTTGTCAGAGAAGCATAGTATTTTCAATAGGTAGGTATGAAGAATGAGTTTAACTTTTTTTTGCTTGTCAGACTGTTTGGTGAATCAAACAGGTATTTGAAAATACTATTCAAGAAAAAGGAAGAAATCTATTATTGAATCTACACCTGAAAATTTAGATTAGTTGACATCTACTTCAAATAGTCACCCTTATTGGGATGGAGGAGTAACATTGCGCCAAAAACAATATCATACTGCTCTCGCAAGTCGCAACAAACATATCTGATTTGATTTTATTGGCTTGTAACCTATCAGCTGGAGACTCTTCCTGAAATGATTGCTGGGGTTTTGTCTGATGACAGCAGTATGCAACTTGAATATACAACACAGTTCCGGAAACTGCTTTCAATTGGTCAGTGTTGCTTTGCTTTTTCCAAATGTATTTCTGTTTGCTCACCTTGACTATGGATGTTTTTCCTCTTTGTATCTCTGTTTCTTAATTAGTGTTGCCTTTGCTTCTGGTTGTTTGGCAGAACGAAATCCTCCTATAGAGGAAGTGATACAGTCTGGGGTTGTTCCTCGATTTGTTGAATTTCTTGCTAGAGATGACTATCCTCAGCTGCAGGTTTTGTACAAATCCTATTTTTTTCCCATAGTTTATCTTTATTTCTTATGTTTACATTGGCATCCTATGATCTAGTTTGAGGTAGCATGGGCTCTTACAAATATTGCATCTGGTACATCAGAAAACACTAAAGTTGTGATTGATTATGGTTCGGTTCCAACTTTCGTGAGACTTCTAAGTTCACCAAGTGATGATGTTCGTGAACAGGTAAAACTTTAAAATATAAGTGGCTAAGGTTTCATGTTTCTTCTTTAAATTGTCAGGATATTAAGTCTAGGAAGCACCAAATATGCCAATTTATTTCTGAAAATTTGAAGTGCCCTTATTTTTACATGTCTTAACATTCATAGGCAGTTTGGGCTTTGGGAAATATCGCTGGTGACTCACCCAAGTATCGTGACCTTGTGCTTGGCCATGGAGCTTTAGTGGCATTGCTGGCACAATTTAATGAGCACGCAAAGCTATCTATGTTGAGAAATGCTACCTGGACATTGTCAAACTTTTGTAGGGGCAAGCCTCAACCGCAGTTTGAGCAGGTATGACTTTAGAGAAAAAAGTTTGTTTTAATCTTCTCAGATATTTATATTACTCTTGAAGATTGTGCCTTTTGAAATTCTTCGCTCAGACAAAAGCGGCACTCCCCACTCTAGCTCGCCTTATCCATTCAAATGATGAAGAAGTCTTGACAGATGCATGCTGGGCTCTTTCATATCTTTCTGATGGAACTAATGACAAAATCCAGGCTGTTATTGAAGCTGGGGTGTGTCCCCGCCTTACTGAGCTGCTACTGTGAGTTATAGATTGTGCTTTTGGGGTTTGTTTAGGTTTTTGTTATGTTAAAATCATAGGTTTCTTACTGCCTTCATCTTCTTTTTGTGAGTAGTCATTCTTCACCGTCTGTTCTCATTCCTGCCTTGCGCACTGTTGGTAACATTGTCACAGGAGACGATATCCAAACTCAGGTATTTATCATCCTCCCATGGGTTGTATATATAAGATTCTCTGCTTTAGCCAATTTATTCATGTTTGATTTTTTTTTTTCGTTTCTTCATCTTTTCATCTTTTTGTTCTTAAATAAGTATTTGTGAAAAGTACGTCAGATGTCTAGCATCTTTTTTTTTTCTTTCTTTCATTCGGGTAGATTATTGCAGATCAGACAAAAAATATAATTGAATCTAGTTTAGTCAATGATAGTTCAATTTTTGTAATAATTCGAAGGGTCCCCTATATTTTTGATGAAGAGTTCTGATGGTCCCCTATATTATGGAATCTAGGAAAGATGATGTTAAGATTGGGCTAGTCAATTTGTTCTCATGCATTTTCTGCCGTGTTTAGGAGAGGTTGCGAACTAAAGTCTTCGCTGATTCATTCGTATACTTCAGTTTTTACATTTGTCTACTTGGGTCGGGGGGTTTATGGTGTGTAACGGTTATGATTATTTCTAGAATAACTTTTATATTGCTCAACTGCCCGAAGGGATAGTGTTTCACCACATTCTGTTTTGAACTTTGTGCTCACTCAGGAACTCTATAAGTTCACTCAAGGCATTTATTCTAAACGAGTGTGTAGGATAGAGTAGAGAGATCTTCTAAATTTTTGGTCCCTGAAACATGAGCGAAAATTGAGTTAACCTTTTTTGCAATCCTGTAATTCTTCTACCAAAGTGGGAAGCTCTAAAAGGGTATAAAGCAAATTACGTCCTACCTAATTGATGAACTTGTTTTGTTTAGGTTATGATTGACCATCATGCTCTTCCCTGCCTTCTTAACCTGTTGACACAAAATTACAAAAAAAGCATTAAAAAGGAAGCTTGTTGGACAATCTCGAACATTACAGCTGGTAATCGAAATCAAATTCAGGTATGCTGTGCACTAATTGGCATTTTGAGCTTTCTTTTATCAGTTGACAGACAAATGAAAAGAAGTGAGAGAAAGAGAACCTTTTCAATGTGATTCATTAATGTATAATCATACTGAAAGGGGTTTAATTGAAATAGGCTGTGATCGAGGCTGGCATTATTGCCCCTCTTGTCCATCTGCTACAAAATGCTGAATTTGAGATAAAGAAAGAGGCTGCTTGGGCAATTTCAAATGCTACATCTGGTGGAAATAATGATCAAATTAAGTATGGTCCATTTAGCAAATTCAATTTCATCTGATCAATTACATCTAGTTTGAAGCTCATATATAAATTGATATCTAGGTTCTTGGTGAGCCAAGGTTGTATAAAACCACTGTGCGATCTTCTAATTTGTCCTGATCCAAGAATAGTCACAGTCTGCTTGGAAGGGCTTGAGAATATTCTGAAGATTGGGGAAGCTGATAAAGATCTAGGTAACACAGAAGGCGTGAATGTTTATGCCCAGTTGATTGATGAGGCTGAAGGTCTAGAGAAGATTGAAAACCTCCAGAGCCACGACAACACCGAAATCTATGAGAAGGCAGTGAAGATCCTAGAATCTTATTGGCTGGAAGAGGAAGATGAGCAGCTTCCATCGGCTGATGCTCAACATTCTGGATTCAACTTTGGAGGGGGCGATCTACCTCTTCCATCAGGAGGATTCAACTTCAGTTAATGGGGGTATGTTATTGTTCCCTTCTCTATGACTATTTCTTCTCTGTTGACCATGATTGCCTAGACCACTTTTGTTCTTTTGAGCACCTGTTTTATGGTGTAAATTATTTAGCATTAGGATAAAATGGACGAGTATACACAAACCTTACCTCTACCTTGATAGGTAGAGATAGGATAAAATGGACTCCTATAGAGCAAAATGGACAAAAGGATTCATATTGCCAACCTGATAATTTGCGTATCATGATGCAAAACTTAGTAGCCTTGCCCTTGATAGAGCAAAAATGGTTTATTGCAGTTAAAGCTTACGGTAGTTTATCTGTAACCTTGCTATGATTCTTCCAGGTTTGGCTAGTTTGTCGGTCATTTGATTTTAAACGGGAGAGGCGTCCTTTTAATCCAGGTTAAACTCATTCCCGAAGGCATGCTATCGAATTTGTTTATTTCTTGGAGCTAGCACGAAGAAACATGGAACGCTGGTAAGTACTGTTTGAACAATGTATAGAGTTTGTATTTAGGGGGTGGGGGTGCGAATTTTACATATTTTTACTTCTACTCTTGAATGAGTTTCTGTTGTATAAGTTACATTTTTCCCTACATATATTGGTGGATAAAGCATAGTTTATACATAGACATGTTAATGTACAAGTCATACCTGGGCTTCCCATGACATTATAAACATTTCCATTTGATGTAAACATACACTTGTTTCCATCTTTGTGTGGTGTTTAGTCCAACTTTTGCGCACCTCGAATAAATCCACTAATTCACTAGCAAGAGATACCATGTAACTCTGTCCAACAAGGCTTGTCCAACAAGGCTAGAACAGATGAGACAAATTTGTCTCTTGGGATTTGAATCTAAGATCTTAGACCTCATGGTTCTTTAAATCAATATAAACATATACTTGTTTCCATCTTTCTGCCCCATTATTGGTGTTCGATCCAACTTTCGCGCCCCTTAACTAAATTCATGGTATACATACCGCCTCCCAGTAGCAGTTAACGCTATCCACCAAGGCTACTGATGGAGAAGAATTGCTTAGTTTGTTGCTAGAATTTGAACCTCATTGTTCTTTAACCCATTTTTCTGTCCCATCATTTGGCACTGTCAGAGTAGGTGGTTGCATGATTGCTGAGGTTTAAGAGGTGCTTCATGTACAAGAATGAGGTGGTGAAATCACTCACTTCTTTTGATTATTTGCTACTGCTAAACTATGGTGGTATATATATATATATATATATATATATATATATAGGTACAAAACAATGGCTTTAGGGTTTCTTGGTTTCGTACAACTTAGGTTGATTTACACATTTAGTCACTTTTGTGGCCTTTCTATTTAGAAGTTGGTCAATTTTTCAAATTATTAGTGACAATCTGATTCAAATTAAACTTAGAACTAATTCACATAATACTATAAAGGTCTCCAACTTCTAAGGGGTCCTTTGGTGGGAAAAAAAGTTATTTTAGGATTAATTATTTCGTGATTACTTATTTTGTCCATCATGAATATGGAATAACTTAACTCATAAATTATTGAGATTACTTATTTTAGGAGAGTAAATGTACATTATCCGTATCACTATCTTATATATGAGAGATAATATTTTTGATAAATCCTCGGCTCACTATTATATTCTTGAAATATTAACATAAAATGTGAAATTTAAGGCGTGTCACGTGAAGCACGACTTATAAAAAACAAATTCTCCAATACCAAAAATGTATGGCTAAAACTTTGAGAGAATCTCCACTTTCAAGGCCTCCAAATCATATCTCTATTACTGGCATTTTTTATTTTTTTTTTGTAAATCTTCACTCTCGTCAGTCATCACATGCACCCCCAGTGGCCTTCCAGGTAATCCCACTGATTTCCCAGTCTAGTAACTTAAATGATTTGTGCTAATACCAGTACAGTAGTAATAGAAATGAATTCACCCCAAAGGATTTTGATATAGTGATAAGTAATTTCTTAATTAAAAATTTTAAATTTGAGTTCTTACGGATACAAAGTCGTGTTAATTAGGGAGCGCTTTATCCCACCATAGAACTTCTAAGCATAAATTTGAACTTAGTTAGGTTTCAATATAAGTATCGGACATCATTGACGGACCCAAAATTTTTAAAAGATGGTTCAAAATTTAAAAACTAAACATACGAACTAGTCAGGATGTTTGTCATTTATTATATATATATATATATAAAATATAATTTTAACTATTTATAAATAATATATGACTCCGCCGTGGTGGAAAACCAAAGTTTAAATTCTAGAGAAATTAGTATCTTAAAGAAGTAACGGTGCACAAAGTGCGACATTTGAATAACTTTGAAATTAATCACAAGCTGATCAGAATAGTAAAATTATAAAAGAAAATAGTGAACAAATACAATATAGAAAGTTACTCCATCCTTACGTTCATCGTAGAATACATGTATACCAACAATGAAAATGTGCCTCAATAATTATTACATCCACTTTTATTTTTACGGCAAGTAGTACTAATAATAACATGCTTTTTCATCAATCAAAATCCATTCTTGGCATCTCCCCCACCAAAGTTATTACTATACTACTCCACTACTTCTTGTTCCTTTGCTCTAATCTCTCTTAAGCCTCTCTTTCTTGATATCTGCACATTGTATACAGAAATTATACAACAGCTAATTCTGACACTTTGGTCTAAGGAATATAATCCGACAACTATAATCTTGTTTTTGAAAGGTCAAAATTAAAGTAAGAAGATAATTGCAACACCAAGAATGAGACAAGTGACAAAAGGTTGTTTTTTTAACTGAATGGATTTGGAGGCTGGTGGTGGAGGACTATGAAAATAGAAAGGGAAATATGGTACAATTGGATTTGGTGGCGGTGGGGTTATGTATCCATTAGGGTTATTATTCGGTGGCGGATAGTTTCCGCCACCATTTCCACTGCCGCCACCATTGCTTGGTGGTGACACATAAACTGGTGGCGGGGGTGGACAAATATAGCCATATGAAGAGGGTGGATGTGGGGGTGGAGGTGGAAGAATTTGAGGCGGGGGTGGTGGGGATGAAATTGGCTGACAAGGGTTGTCACAAGAAGAGCACATTGTGCAAGAGAGTTGGTCTTTAGCTATAGGTGTGATTGTTGACATGGCTTGAAAATAGCGTTGGTTTAGTGAAATCAAGAAGAGGAGAGTGACATAGAAAATGAATTGAGAATGTGGGAGTGGGTGTGTGGGAGTTCCCATTTTTTTCTTCAAGAAAGTTGTGAAATTTGGGGTTTTTGCTATAAAATGGTGAAGATAAGAAAGAAGGTACTAATAAAAGGAGGACTAGAGTAGCTTATGCCACTAAAAAAATGAAAAGAAGAGTTAGTTGAAGGAGTGAGAAAGGAAACAAATCTACAATTTAAATGTAGCAAGTGTGTACATGTAAATAAGTGGTTAGAAGAGAATTCTAACTAGAATAGTCCATCATGGACGCATTTGTGTTACGGCGGATTCAAGGTTTGAACAAATTCAAAACTTTAAAATTTCATCTTA
>JBDJHY010000097.1:1203508-1216668 GCA_039654485.1 Withania somnifera
GGTCGATACACACAATGCCTAGTATCCATCATTTATGACTAGGATTGTTGGGGTCACTAATCCCATTGAATGTTCCACATTCATAAATGAATAGAATCCTAGGTTTCTTATAAGGCTTCGCAATTTATTTCTTTTTGAGATAATTTTTAAGGTGTGAGTTGTAGTAAATTAGACCCAAAATCTAATTTAATAAACTACTTTACATAATCTCAATTAATTTTCATTGATCCTATTTCTCTAGTGGAGCCATGAATGAAATTAATTGTGGTCTTTGGAAGAAAAAAAAATGAAGCTATTTGCACACTTTGACGTCATTGATTACATGATGGTATTAATTATTATTCTTTAATTAAATATTATTATACTTTTTTTTTGGTTTGCAATTATTAATAAACAGAATGATCGATGAAATAAAGTTAGCACCAAGTATACGAAAGTGTAGTATTAATAGCATTTATGTGTTATCTGAAATTGAGTAATTTTGCCATGTATCAATTTTGTCATGTACCTGCTAAATCATTCAGGTATATGGTTAAATATGTGATATATTGTGTAGTTATAATATGTGCGGTATATCATGAATTATGTGTAGCGATTCTTTGTATGTATTGTGTTTGAAGAAAAAATAATAGATTTTATAATTTTTAGAAGTAGTGAGATAAAATATAAATATGATAAGAACATTTCGGTAATTATATATGTAATCCCTGCATTGTGCAAAAGGGTGTGGATGTACATCTAAAATTTTAACGTTATAGATATTTCGTTAGCTCACAAAATAATAATTCATTTATTTTATGTATGCTTGTTAAAAATTATATCAATTTCTTTAAATATAATATAAAATTAATAAATATTCAGCACCCAATAAAATCTATATAGATCTATCCTATGTATATATAATAAGACAATGAAGAATCATAAAAGAAACAGCGGATTTTATGCTTATGATATAGTTTTATAATAAGACGATGACAAACTTGAAGAGTGTAGTTGAAGAATAATAAATGTTTTATTAGTTGGTTGTCACATAAATAGGGACGTTGAGAAATAAAGAAATCAAAATAAGCCCCACCACAATAATTAATAAATTTATCTGGCAACCTTACCATTAATTAATAAGGATCTGATATCTCGTTGAAATATTTACTTGCATTTCATACCAGTACTACTTTCATCTACTTTGCTAGTGCACCGACAAAATCTTAAAATTATAAGATGTATTCTAATAGGAACTATATTTTCGGATATTTTAACTATGTATTTGAATGGCATAATATATATCTGTACTTATTTGAAGGATTGCTTATTTATAATGTGTCGTGACTATACAATATATTTATATCTAACCACATAAGATGTATCACGGTTATACACAATATATCGTGTGTCTATACTCTAAAAGAATTACTTTTTGAAATACCCTGAAAGAAATTCTATAACAAAACACCATGACAAAAATTGTAGTATATAGTTTCATTTTAATTGTTATAAAAATTCATAAATTTTAAATTTGAAATGTCTTTGTCTCCATTTAGGTGGACTTATGTGTTATTTTATGATGTTTCAGCGTCAGTTAAACTTGAGGCAGACTAGTTATAATCATATAAAAAAAAAAGATTTAGAAAGATACCTTGAAAACCAAGATTTTTAATCAATACCTTAAAAGTTTTGAACTTCAATACGTATATTCAATCTCTTTATCACCCACAACCCCTAAATTTTGGTTCAGTCAATGTCACAAATACGGGTAACGACTTAACCATAATCCTGCGCACCCATTAAAGATTCTCTCACTATCTTCCAACTCCCCTTTCCTTTTTTATAAACTCACTACATTCATTGCCTCTCACTTCCATATGAAACAAAAAAAAAATAAAAAAAAATGGAAGGATTGTCAGTATCATCAACAAGTTTGTACTGTGGATTGAAAGGTTACTGGAGTAGTAGTAGAAGGAGAGGGTATGAGAGGCTAAGAAAGAACCATGTTGAGTATAAGAGACTAAGGTTCTGGAAGATAAAACTAAGTCCAAGGCTGAAGTTGAAGGTGAAGTTCAGGCGATTTTCGCCTAAGAGATTGTTAATGAACATGCGCGATGGATATGTAAACATGATGATGAAGATGGCTAATACGAGGTGTATGAGCAGTGGGATCAGTGGATTTGATGGTGGATTTGGAAATAGGCAATTGAAAGAGTATGATGAGAAGGTGCTTGTGGAGATTTACAAGTCCATGATTATAGCACAAGGACAATTAGTTCCTCGTAATGTTGCTGGTGCTGCAAAATTTCGCACTCAGATATGTGCCAACAGTAATTAACAAACAACAATGTATGAATGTTGTTTTATCCCGTGTTCATTTAAAAACAATATTTTTATTTCACCTTTGTACCCTTCCTAGACCTTACTTTGTGAAAGTATATTGAGTTTGTTATTGTTATTTTATAAGAGAGTCTGAAATGGTTGATAGATGGATATAGATATATCTTGTATCTATATTGGTGAGATAAATCAACTTTAAATTTAAACTTTAAATTTTGACCCAACTTAAGTTGCGCAAACCCTCGATGCCACATTCAATGTCAAATTTTTTCAAAGTAAATTATTTTCGAACAATCCCACACACAGCCATAAAAAGAGTAGGAGCAACACAGGACTCAAAATACCTCACAATTTTGTCTCTTTGGATTATGTTATCATTGAGCTCAAAAGCACGCATATAAAATCAAATTTGAATTTGAATTTCAAACTTGAATACCTCAAAAGCCGAACCCCATGTCTCTCATATCAACACCCATTCTCACTTCTTGTGCTTCAACTTCTCTGCCATGTCCACCAGGTCTAGCACTAGTAGCAGTGGTAGTAAACCTGATCCAGAGCCATAGCCACTTGCCTATCACTATTCCTTCTTGTCAGGGGGTGGATTTAGAGGGGTTCCCCCCAACCCCCTCACCAAAAAATTACACGGTGTATGTAAGGTTGAGGGGTTCTAAATTCAACTTGAGTTCCAAGTTCAAATTCCCAACATTATGTTGTTATTTTTCGACCCCCTTAGTGAAAATGTTGGATCTGCCACTGCTTCTTATAGGCTATGCACTCCTTCCTTTATTAATTGCTACGTTTTCCTTGCCATTTTCCTCCATTCTGTACTTGAATTTGATGAACTTGAGCTGAGGGTCTTCGGAAATAGCCTCTTTACCTCCACGAGTTAGTGGTAAGGTCCACGTACATTCTACCCTTTCAGACCCTAGTTGTGGGATTTCACTGGATATGTTGTTGTTATCTGTGTCTATATGATAAAGCTCGTATCTTGTTTGTTCCACGAGATAGTGGTAAGGTCTCCATAGCGTACATCCGAAGGATCTCGTGAATCACCTGAGAGAAGCTATTCATTGGTTAACCACATTCTATCTTCTAGGAGAATCCACCGAGAAAAGAACTCTGTTCATCCATCTGTTGATGTAGTTAACTTGTCACTGACCAGTTCTGCTAACTCTGATGCATGGCAAAGCTGCTGTCTTACCTCTCTGTTTCTTTTTGGATCAAATTCATATTAAGCAGATAGTATGTCCAATCTATCTTCTTGCCTTGGTTCTGCCAAAAGGCTGTTTAAGTCATACTTCTGTTGTAACCTTGTTGAGAGGAATCAGGATCAGCCTCCACCAGCTGATGATAGATTTTCTGTTTCATGTATTGCTGACGTCCGATAAACCTGTTGAAATAGATTCTACGCTATCCAGTTCTACTTCATCTTCCAGGAGAAGAATGGTGCCTCCGGAGTTTCTGATGTTGATAGTGGAGATGCACACAAAACCTAGGAGGAGGCTACAGTGATTTGCATTCTTCTTACTTTTAGTGGGTCAAACTACACGCTCTCTCTTATACTTTGATGTTTCTCAGCCTTTCTTTTGGCATATTATTAGGAACTGAACTTTTCCGTGAGGTATTAGTTAACCTTATCAAGTTTTACTGTTTTCTGCTGTTTGCTCCATTAGTTTCCTTCTTAGGTCTAAACTTTGAGGTGTTCTGAAACTTCAAAACTACTTAGTAGAGTGATGACACATATTTGTCTGTCCCTCTGTGGATAACAATGCAATGGTAATTCCAATTACAATTTTATTATGAAAAAGAAAATAGCAATACGACAGACTTATCTAACCAAACCATGAAATAGAGGTTTAATCTAGACTGCTCATTTGATCTTACCATCATATCTACTTAGGTAATTAGGCTGTTCTGTGAACCAAATTACGCTTCATATGAGTTGTGAAAAGGATGATAAAAATTCAAGAGTTAGGTTCTAAGTTGTTGAATATGCAATATCTACTTTAGATCTGGAATATTCCATTGTGCTCATGCGTTTGGTGAAGACTAGGTGTTCAATAAAAGTCTTCAGTGGGATCTCACATTTCGAGAATGGCGGATAGCAAGACTAATACTTAAGGGTTTATTGTGCAAATAATAAAGTTTGCAACAACCCCCAACCTAGGGTCGACAATCCATCGCGGAGTAAGGTTTGCGTACACGACGATCCCTTCCTTCTGTCCTTTTATTTTGGAATTTATGAACAACTATTACTAGTAAGGCTATTATCAAAACTAAAGCCTCTTCTTGCTCAGTTAGATCAACACTTGACTACTAAACTGCTCTAAAATTATGTAGAGAATGATCTGATACCAAAAAGAAGTTACTTGTACTACTATTAAGTCTTAATAGAGAAGTTGGAGGAAGGTAAGGGCAGAACTATCCTTAACTAAGGGTCGTCAGTTGAACACTGTATAAATAGGTCAAATATTATCTTTTACAGATGTATATCAAATCTTGAAGACCGCCAATGCAATTGAGATAGACAGCCCAGAGAAGGGCGTTCAAGGTGAGTTTAAAGTCCCAGTTCCATTCCGGCGTTCTTCGTTAGCCTACCTTTTTATTTTCAAAGCGACTAGCAGACTTGTTTCTTAAAGCAAGACCAAAATGATGGATCTGCTTGATATCTTTTCTTTTAAATTAAAGATTAACTCTTATTAGCAAATCTCCTAAAGTAAGTTAGAAACTGGAACTGAAGAATGCTCTATGCTGCCTGACTCTGTTGGCCTCAGACAAGCCCAAAACACTCTTAAAATCTTTCCCGTCGAACTAAGTTCCACGTAGCCCAATACTACGATGAGTGGCCGAGTGGTCAAAAGCACCAGACATTCATGGGTCACTGAAATTCCTTGTGTGCCACTCACATCGTTTGAGTAATATGGCAACCGAAGCCCGCAACTAGCTTTTTCTTGTGTGTGCATTTCCAAGCTAGTAAGGGCAAGCAAACCGAGCTCCGCTCTGCACTCCATCACTCCGCCACATCACCATATTCGCCCCGCTGAACTTGGGCTTTGATACCAATTGTTGGTGATATTGTCCGTTTTGGACCAAACCTTCCCTAAAAGGCCTCACACTATTAACAAATTCTACACCTTATATGTAGGTTCTCAATTCTTTCCGCGAACTTTTGTTCGCACACCCAACAGTCTCCCACTGCTTCTCAATCGCTGAAGCTGGTTGCTTGGTTCAATCCTCTTTTCTCTTTTTTTTTTTTCCGTTTTTCTTCTTATTATTTGGTATCAGGTTCCAATAAAACTTATTTGTCTTTGGTTTTTTCTTTACTGATTGCCTGATCTGAACTGATTTTCATTGCTTTGTTTGAATACTGAAGACTATATCTTTTCCCCTATTTGTATGCTTTAATACTTCTCCTATCTTTTGACTTCTCATTTGTGGTTTTTATTTCGAGTGTTCATTGAAGAAGCTATTTTTTGTGGATGCTGTTCTATGCATATCCGTGTCCACAAAATCACAGGTTTAAACTATGAAAATAGCCTCTTTCAGAATGCAAGGTCCTTATATAACAGACCCCTGTAGTCCGACCCTTTCTCGAACTCCGCGCATAGCGAGAGCTGTAGTGCACCGTGCTGCTCTTTAATGGAATAGCATTTTTCTTCACATACTGAGTGGTCTTTTCTCCAATCTGCCATTCAAAGTATTGCCATTTGAGTCTCTTTTGAGCTGATGGTCTGTTGAAAACAGTCTCCCTACCCTAAAAGGTAACGTAATAGCTGCATACATCCCATCTTTCACTTGTGGGATTACACCGGTTAATGTTGTTATGTTGCTATTGTATTGGCTGAACCAAAATGTAACTCAAATCACATTCTGATGCTTAAACATGGTTAAGACCTCTTTGCGGGGCCTATACAACTAGCTGATTCAGCTCAAAACACTTGGGATTTAAGAATTTTAGAAACTTAATTATAACTACTGTAGTAACTACAGTTCTTGTACATAGCATTAAAGCTTCTGCTTAACTTCCAAATGTACTCCTTCATGCTGCTTAAGATTATGTAGGAATTAGACGATGACAACAAAATACCCACTTGTAAGTCCTACAAGTAGTGTCTGGGAAGGGTAGTATCTATACTGACCTTATTCCTATCTTGGGAGGCAGAGGTCCCGGCTATCCGAAAAAAGCAAAATGAAGCGGAAGATCACAAAATGCAACACAACAAGGGGGTCGTTAGACCGTAGCTTGCGCAAAGGAAGAAGCTAATCAATCAGAATTGAGCTAGGGAGGAGAGGCGAAAGAGAGATTTTCGAATCTGCAAGCAGCAAGCAGAACGTAACAGAGCACTTTGGGTAAAGAAACATCTAAAAAGTCCAACAACATACCACTATCATCTTGACAGGTAGAAAGGTTATTTTAGATACATGTGTCTTTTTTAATTAGGGATTTCGAGTTCGATTCTTGGACTGAACTTTTCTTCCCTTTAAAGAGGTCAAATTAGTCAGGCTAATAATTTTAGATGCTGAGTAATTATACCAAAAGAGAAAAAAAGGAAGGGAGGACAGGAATGAAAGAAAAACTAGGATTAATCTAGCTTTTGTCTATAAAGTTGGGTATCCAAGAGTAGAGATATAAAGTTCTTAAAACTTCACCAAATTGATATTTGACAAATCCTAGGAGTTTGTCTTATGCTTTTAAGTCGCAAATCTTTAATTAACTTTTTGTTTCTTTCTTCAGAGTACTAGGACACTAGTAGTTTGTTAGTGAAACTACTCTAAAATAAATTATCCTATAGTTGAAATTCTTTATCAATTTACAAAAATCAAGGAAACCGAAGTATCACTATATATGTATTCTTGTTCTTTCATTGAGACAACAATAACGTATAAATTGTAATTTCACATGCGGAGTTTGGAAAAGGTAGGATGTACGAAACCTCATCCCTATCTTTATAGGGCAGAGTGATTGTTTTCAATAGACAGTTGGCTCAAAAGAAAAGTTTTCGGAGCGAAATTGCAAGAAAAATACAATAGCAAATTGCAAGAGACTGCCCTTATTATTATATAACATAAAATGCTATAAAGTTATATAATACATAGTTTACAATATAGGGCTAATTGACCTTGTTAATTGGGTTCGATTCCTTCTGCCATGCTCGAATCTTATGGCCCTTGATTCATCATTTCATATAGGTCCAGTATGTAAAAGGAAAATGAAAAGATAATTAAAGAAAAGTGCATATGGAGTGCCATGGTTTTCATGATCATGTTATTGGGAATAAAATGAAGACCACCTTTTGATTCTTTTAATAATAAAAAAAGTAAAAAGACAACCTATGTTTGCATCTCTCCACTTTTTTTAACGTCCATTAGCTTAATGTAATTTTATTATGGCAAATTGTATGAATTGGCTATATTCTATTCTTTTTAAACCTCAATTTATGAAAATATACAGGGTATATTGTTGTTGTTGTCATCTACTATGTGGGGTTTTTTTCGACATTCAACATTAATCTTTTTCTCGTATTAAGTTTCACATGATCAATCATGTTATACGCTTATATGAAGATTAATAGTGTGTCATGTACTCACATCGTCCTGAAATTGTGGCTACCATAATCGATCGATATATTAGTTTTTTTTTATATGCGTGTTTTCAAGCTTCGAAAGAATAGTAAACCCAATCCCATGCTATTATTTTGTTGTCTCCATACTCGGCCCTCTCGATAATAAGCTTTGATATCAATTGTTAGAATAAGTCATCCCAAAAATACTCTTAACATCATGTTATATTGTCCACCTCAACCTACACAATATTTCCAAAAGGCTTATAAACCTAATCATGCCACATTATTATTTTATTATCTTTTCTTTTCAGCTATTAATATCTAACCTTGTTAATGTACACAACAATTTAATAGGAATCAAGCAATTTTAAATAAAAAACAAATAACAAGATATCATACTAGTAATGTTTAGCTGTAAATAAAATAAACCAGTATGGACTGTCACTGCAAATGACAGTCAACTTTTTTCTCTGGTTCTGCCTTGGGATTTACTCAAACCTTATGTTACTGCCAACTCAAAAGTCAAAAGCAAGGAAATGTTCTAAACCCTGATACTAGAACTCATGTCCTATCGAGCTATGTTATTTTATTTTGAAATTAATTTTATTATGCAATAGTAATGTTAGTTATAATAGGGTTTTTATTTGGTATTCGATATTCATATTGAAATCTGACTAAATTCAGTTCCATACTGGAAAGTCCCGCAATAAGGATAAAACGCTCCTGAAATTTAAATTCAAATTCTCGAATAAAGAAAGAAGAAACACTTACTATTCCACCACAACCCTAATAAAACTATCCTCATTTTTTTTTAAATATATGATTTCATTCATATCATAGAACATGGTTTTGTCTACATTATGCTTTGCTTTCATTATAATTTATAGTGATTTTACCTTTTTCACTTTTCAGTGCATCAATGCATTCAATTCTTTTTCTTTTCTTTTTGTGGTAATGGGCCGGGGTTTGTGTGGTTCTTACATAATACTCACTCAATTTTTACTTGTTATACTTCCGCTCGTTAAGAAAATAATTATGAACAAATTATATAATTAATTTAATATTTTTCTGATATTTATATATTTTTTTATTAAAGTTATGAAATATATTATATTTTTAAACGTGATATATACGGAGGATCGTGATACATAATTCATAATACACCGCAGATATCACGATTATATAATATATCGTGTGTTTAATCATATATCTAAAACGATTTAACATGTTTTTACAGGGTTTCTTGAGTTACATATCGCGACTTTCCATATATATCTCGCATAAGAAAAAGATATGAAACGTAATTACGAAAATTAATGGTATGAGGAGTAATTGTCATGGTCATTTTACCACTTTATCCTTATTTATAATGTTTAGTATTAAATTTTAAAAAATAATTTAGTGAATAAATAATTAATGCTAAAGATAACACGAAAAATAAAATACTTTTTCTTGCTATATTGAAAATGATAAATACAAAAAAAAAATTATTTTTAAAATAGTAAACAAGTAAAACTGAATGATCGAAATACTATATAACATTAGCTAAACACTAATTAATTTTGATAATGATATGAACAACAAGAAAGAGAGACCATAATTGGGCTAACTCAGCAAGCATTGATCTTACCATGTGAAATTCATAATGACTTGCACAGCAAACATCAACTCATTTTACTCATTAAGCTAAAAAGAATTAAAAAAGAAATTAATATGGATAACTCTAACAATTTAACATGCTTCCTATAAGTGAAAAATATTTTCAATTTGAGTTGTGATGAGATAGTTTCACAATTTTTTTATCGCCTTTAATCAGATGTTTTAATAATAACATATTTAGTGAAATTGCATAAGTGAAGTTTGGGAAGAATAGAGTGTAAATAAAATTTATTACTACTTTATGAAAATAGAAAGGTTGTTTTCGAGTTCAAGCACCCGCAAATAAAAAAAATGAACCATACAATGCACTAATCAAGTTAGGTTAAGTAATAACTACTCCTTCAATTTTAATAAGATATCTTGAATTCAAGTCTTATTAAATACGAAATTTCTTTTATTAAGAAGCATTTTACGCAACTCAATGGCGAGATTAATTTATCAACAAACAAAAAAGACTATTGAAAATAAAGAAATTCTTGATACCAAATGTTTTTCACTTGTTATACGCTTTTAACAAGGTAAATTTAAATTAGTTGAAATGTTTATAATTTTCCACAAGCTATTACTTTAGCAATTTCTTTTTTCTTACAAAAAAAAAAAAAAAAAAGGCCGGCTGAAAAGAAACCGGCCAAATGGGACCCATTATACGCTCCTTCTAGGGCCCATGTCCAAACCTGTTTTGCTTCGGTTCCGAACCACTAATTTGAAAATTTTGAACGTTAATTTGTGTCAAAAGTTTTAAAATCTACTAAAGTGAAAAGAAATATTTTTTTTAATCAAACATATTTTTAAAAAGAGTATTTTACGTGGCCTTGATCGTAAATAAAAAGATATGCACGTCAAATGATTAAGGTATAAGATTAATAGGTAGTCAAGTATTTTCTAATATCCCTTATTAGTATTGATGTTATTACTTTCTTATTAGGAGCAAGCTACCTTTGAAAGAAGGGTGTCAAATGTACACCCTTCAGCAAAAAATTATGTGGTGTATTAAAATTAAATATTAGTTAATATAAGTGTATATTTAATTCTTACATACCTTTAATATAATTAAAAATAAAAATTTTATATTCTTTATTAAACCTCTAGCTCCGCCAGTGCCTCTTACTATCCTATTCTCCAAACTTATTATTGTCTGTTGTTGCCTTTGCTTTGATTATTGGATCATTTGATATTGCTACTGTGTCTCTTTTATCATTATTATAATTGTATTTCCTTTATTACTTGATTTTGATATGTTTTTCATGAGTCGTGAACCGGGTTTATAGGATTACAATCTTTCTACCTGCAAGACTGCATACACACAATTCTCTTCGAACCACACTTGTGGAATTAAACTTAATATGTTATTATTGTTCATTAATCTTTATTTGCTAAAATTAATATATCTAATTTAAAAATGAATACTGTTAACTACTCAAAAACTTTATCACACATACTATTAATTTGTTTATTTGACATTATTTAAAATTTACAACAAAAACAAATTTTTAAAAAATTGGCATATCTCCTTTCTTGTTGGTGCCATTTTCAAAGAAACAATATTTGGCCTAACTTTGATTTATTTTTTCTTTTGTAATACAGAAACACTTACTCATAATCCAATGTTTACTCTAAATTAAATAACTTAACCATAAAAATTATATACTAAAGTCGAAACCTCAGTGCAATATAAAAAGATAAATCCCAAACATTCTTATTATATTTATTTATTTATTTCTTTATTGCCTCACTATTTTAAATTAGTTAAATAATATAACACTAGTTTTGCGATACATGTTATGTCCATATACGCGATGCATGCTGTAATTATGCGATATATCTGAGACTGGATCATGTATTCAAACACCTTAATCATGTATCTGAACGGCTTGATATGTATCTGGAGGTTACTTGTCTATCATGTATCACAACTACACAGTATATCGCAAGTCTGCATTGTATCACGACTCCACTTGCATCATGTGTGACGACCTAAAAAAAATGATACGAATTATAATATTATAACTGGTAGTATAAGGAGTAGTTGGTGGTACACATAGAGTTAGTATGAAAACATTAGGTAATTCTTTTATTGAAATCTTAATGAAAAAAAGTTACTTGATATTTGTGTTGGTGAGAGTTAGCAGATGCATATATCGTCTATTGAGGTTTACATTGATTTGATTCAAAGGTTGGCGTTCTCCAAGAAAGGTTTCTTATGAATCTGCTAATTGAGGTTATAGATTCGTTCAAAAGAGCAGGGACCAAGCTAATCATATCGACTGTCGGAATGAAACTGCTAAAGATGGAACTATACCAAAATGCTTTGATTCAAAGTCTGGAAAAGGCTATAGTAAGTAGTAAAGCACTACGCCAAAGTTAGTTTTGTTAGTTTTTGGATAATTTTTAATAACTATAGAAATCGTCTTCAACAAACTTGTTGATTGTTACATTTTGTCCACCAGGGATATGATCTCCACTAGCGAGTTTAAAAGATTCTTAACTCGAGGATCTATCGAAAACATCTCTATATTTAAGGTAGGGGTAGAGTTTAAACTCTATCAAACTTAACTTTGTGAGATTATACTGTGTATGTTATTGTTATTTTAGTGAATTTAAAGAAATTTGAAATCGTATGTTAATGGAAAAAAAGATTTAACAACAAAATAGATGTTTTTGTTGTTAAGCAATAAAAGTAGGGTAAGGTCAACTTAAAGCCTACCTCTCCAGGCCTTACTTGTGCAATTACACAGGTATATTTTTGTTGTTATTAACAACAAAATTCTGTCGCTAATTTTATTTAACGAATGGTTAGTTATGAGCTAGTTAGTGATAACTTAATAACGAAATCTATAGCTAATTTATTTTTTTATCTCCACAAGATAGTGAACTAACATGAAAAGAAAATTAAGAATCAAAGAAGAAGAAGTACCTTACAAGAAAAGGCTTAACATTTATTCTTTAGCCAATAAATCATCAACTTAGAAATAGAAATTTCTTCACCTGTTTAACATGCAGAGTGATATATAAATATATAGCAAATGCAATAGTCAATAAAGGATCAAACTCTGAAATCCTTTTATTTGAATTATCGTTGGAGGGAAAAGGTTTGTCTAGAGAGTTTAATTCATACATACCAAAAACAAATACTGAAATTTATGTGAATGATCGTGACAACTCATTAACTTTGATAATTTTACTAAGTAGTTAACTTGTCATAGTTTCAAGATTAAATTTTATTTTTTTTATTAGAGAATTACAAGCAAGATATGACGAATCCCGCTCACATTAGTGACACATGATTGTACTGATCGGCTCTGAGCTGGAGATTGACATATTTACACTTCGATGCATATAAGTTAAACTTAACCCCCAAAAAAAAATGTCTTAGAAACACCATTTTAGGAAAGTGAAACAAAGTGTATTTTATATAGCAAAAAACCATAGTAGCTAAATACTGGACCTTTTGCCAATGATATATCTTTACATAAATAGCCGGCGGGATTTACTCTTAACTTTTACTGACCAATAATATATAAATTATACATAATTATAGACATATCATACAAATATTAGACATTTATCGGTTATGTCTAGTCCGACGGTTTAGATCGAACTTCTCTGTAACAATAT
>JBDJHY010000097.1:1231356-1242890 GCA_039654485.1 Withania somnifera
CTAGTACATTGGAGATACCACCAGACATCTCACTGCCAAAAGCCATTCCAGCACCTGCAAAAGACTCCAGACTGACTCCTCGAACATGGACATTCGAAGTAGGTTTCCCATAGGAAATCCCGTACTCGTCCCAACCACTTTTGAGAACAACAGCGTCATGGCCCATGCTAATGTTGCTGTTCTCAATGCATACATGCTCGGAAGAGTCTGAAAATTCATAAAAGGTCTCACATTACTTGGAACAAAAGTTGCAAGAACCTCTAAATTTCCAAAACAGAGCAAACTACAGAACGTTTCAGTAAAAACTGAGTTACTTATTCTCATCCACCGGTTCAAAGTAAAAATCAGAGTGAAGGATCATGTGTGCCTCCATATTTATATTAATAGTGTGTATATGTAATATATTACAAATATGTTTCTGTTGTGCCGCACAAAACTGGCATGCTTGATCGGGAAACTATCCAGTTCTTTTCTTTACGAGTGTAAACAAAATTATCCAATTTTTGGCTGAAAATTGTCTTAGAAAATCAATTTGAGGTCTTGGGCATTCAAAAGTGCTGGCTACTAGATGCACCACTTAAAACAGGTTTCAGATCCTCAAATCGTTGTATACAAAGTAACATAGGTAAGAGAAATAATTCTATTTAAACCAACCTGGGACTACCCCATGGGTATATGGGGAGTTAGCCGGAGAATGAACTGTTATGTTCTGAACTACAACATTACTGCAAAATATGGAAGTGTCTCATAAATTAGAAAAGTCCAGATCTTATCACAAGAGAACCTTATATTGAAAAGCTTTTCTCACACAGATAATCAACTTACCTGCAATATGCTGGGTGAATATTCCAGGCTGGAGCATTCAGTAAGGTCAAGTTTGAGACGACAACATCTCTGGAGCCAACAAATTCCACTAGGTGTGGTCGAGTATAATTTAAAGAATGGGCACTGAACTGCTCCCACCATATAGAACCCTGGCCATCAATAGTTCCATTATTACCTGCACAAGCAATAGGCATAAGTTGGCTGCATGCAGGGACAAAAACAGAAACATCAAACTACTAGATCAATGCAATGAAGGAATTCCTGCCTGTTACCACAACATCAGTTAAGTTACTTCCAAAAATCAAGCTGCGATATCTTCCACCATGTGCCTCGATACCTTGGCCATAAGAGGGTAAGGCTTCAAGTATATCCCAATGAGCATAATCCTGCATTGCAAAAACATATAATTATAAATGGCATGTGTATATATCCAATGCATATATAAATAGATTGAGACCTGAATTTAGTCCCCACCATCTTAATGCATCTACAGACATTAAAATTTGATAATTAGGAAGTTATGACCTTGTGATCTAGCCTTCCATGGCAGAACATGTATCATCTTCCCTGTTGGAGTTACCTGAACATAGATTTCAATATATTTTATAGCAACTAAACCATAACAACTCATCATTAAGTGCTACAATTTCTCACGCTAATCATTTCTTCCTTCTTTTTTTGATAATCATGGTGTCCGGGGCAGCTTGCACGCACCTCAACTATTTCACGAGGTACTTGTTATCTCCCACCGGCACATGCACCAGGTAACTTTGTCCACCAAAGCTTCGACAAGTGGGAAGAAATCTCCTAGTATTTTTGCCTCAGCTGGGATTTGAACTTGAGACCTCGTGGTTCTCAACTCACCTCACTAGGCCACACCCTTGAGTGCCTCGTGCTAGCAATTTCTTTTCCAAGAATTAATGCTTCGACTATTGTAAATACAGTAACAGCCTTTATATTTCCATGAACACAAAAAAGATATAAACAAGAAGGTACTTCAGAACCAGACCAGGGGCTAACCTTTGATCCCAGAATAATGGCTTCTTTTTCGAGGAAGAGTGTGAGGTGACTGGTAAGCTTTATGCTTCCAGTCAGCCACCTGCCAGCTGGAACATATAGCTGTGCTCCACCTTTGTCAGCAAAGGACTTGAGGTAGAAAATGGCATTCTGGAAGGCCACAGTATTTATAGTTTCCCCATCACCTACAGCCCCAAAGTCCAACACTGATGCACTATGAGGTCTGGGTTTTAGAGGCTTGTTGAATTTGCATTCTCCGTCCGATTTAGCTTCAGTATGTTCAATACTATGACTTAACGCCAACAACAAAATTAGCACTGCCTGGAAAAGATAAAAGCAAAAAAAGTAAATAGTAAGTCTTCCAGTAACCATGCACTTACTACTGCTAAACCATTCATGTGGTGCAAGTCAATCCCCTCAATAATCAATACATATGCAAGCAAGAGACTCACATGAGGAGAAATGCATAGCATGGTCAGTTTAAAAGGTACAAATACAATATTAGTGGATCCATGTCCTCCAACATTTTATAAAAATTATTCAAAAATAGCATTTCTCCACGATAAAAGAAAGATAAAAAGAAAGTCCTAGTCTTTTTGGCTCTTTTAATCTATGGCATTGTTTATGTTGGATGCAGATGCTTAGGAAGACAAAAATCTAAAAAAGTTGAACCACTTCATTGCACGCTTAAAACAAAATTATAGTCAAAACAGTACTTTGTCGATGTTCTACAACGAGTAGGTTTGAAAAGACCCACATAAAATACAAAAGAGCTCCTCCCAAATGAAAATGCCATAAAAGATTAAGACAAAACCAGTAAAAAGAGTTCAACTAGATAACTTCTCTTTTTCTTTTTCACAAGAAGAAACTTTCACTTGTAGCAAGTAACTAAGCTTTTAACTGAAGCAAAAACACAAAACTATGGCAAGTCCTCATGAATGTAAGTTCAAAAAGGGAGTAGAAATGAAAGAGATAATATTGAGCATGGGAAAACCCGTCAATGTAATTACCAGGCGTATGTACCTAAATTCAAAAAACAAAAACTAAGAAAAAGGCAGTCCAGTGTACTAAAGCCCCTGTTATGCACAAGCTCCGGGGAAGGGTCGGACCACAAAGGTCTACTGTACTGCAGTCTTGTCCTGCATTTCTGCAAGAGCTTTATTTCCACGGCTTGAACCCCTAACCTCGTGGTCATATATATTTACAAGCATTGCATAATTGAATCAGTGAAGCAACCAATTGTATACCATATCAGATCCCTCAATCAATAAAAAACAAAACTATAAACAACCACACTTACAATCAAGTTCATTCTAAGGGGGGGGGGGGATCAAAATCTTGAAATTGCAAACAAAATCCTAAAATCAAGAAACGAACTACTTATTCTCTTGAAAATAAGAGAGTGTAGACCAAATCACAGTAACCAATTTTCAGATCATATCTAACCTCTAAAGAAACAGTCATAAGAACAAATTTAAGAACACCCATACAAATTTCAAGAAGATGAAGAAAACACCATTGTAAGTACAGTACAAAAAGCAGCTCCAGCTTCCAAGACTCAATTTTTAACACAAATATTGCAACTAAGTTGAATACCCAACACTAAAATCACATCAAAAGGTTGATTAGCAGCAGAAAAAAAGACTAAGAACCCTCCATTGTAAATACAGTACAAAAAGTTTAGCTCCAAGATTCAATTTTAGCCCAAATATAGATTGCCAGCTACTAAAATCACATCCAAAAGTTGATTAGGAACAGAAAATAAAGATTAAGACAACTCCATTGCAAGTACAGTACAAAAGAAGTAGCTCCAAGATTCAATTTTTATCACAAATTTTGCAATAAAATTAAATACCCATAACTAAAATCACATCAGAAAGTATATTATCAACAGCAAATAAAGACTAAGACAACTCCATTGTAAGTACAGTACAAAAAGTAGTTCCAAGATTCAATATTTAGCCCAAATTTTGCAACAAAATTAAATACCCAACTCCATTAAGTATAGTACATAAAGTAGCCCAAGATTCAGTTTTTATCCAAAAATTTTGCAGTAAAATTGGATACCCAACACTAAAATCACATCAAAAAGTATATTAGCAACAACAAAAAAAGACTAAGAACTCTCCATTGTAGGTACAGTACAAAAAAAAGTAGCTCCAAGATTCAATCTTTAGCCGAAAATTTGCAATAAAATTGAATACCCTTCACTATAATTATCACAAAGTAGATTAGCAACAGCAAATAAGGATCAAGAACCCCCCATCGTAATACAGTACAAAATGTAGCTCCAAGATTCAATTGTTAGTCCAAATTTTGCAACAAACTTAAAATACCCAACTCCATTGTAAGTACAGTAACAAAAAGTAGCTCCATGATTCAATATTTAGCCCAAAATTTGCAATAAAATTGAATACCAACAACTAAAATCACATCAAAAAGTTGAATAGCAACAGCGATAAAGATTTAAGAACCCTCCATCGTAAGTACAGTACAAAAAGTTTAGCTCCAAGATTCAATTTTTAGCCCAAAGTTTGCAATAAAATTGAATACTCATCACTAAAATCACATCAAAAGTTGATTAACAAAATCAAACAAAGATTAAGAAAACTCCATTGTAAGTACAGTAAAAAAAAAAAGTTGCTCCAAGATTCAATCTTTATCACAAATTTTGGAATAAACTTAAACACCCAACACTCAAATCACATCAAAAAGTTGATTAGCCACATCAAACAAAGATTAAAAAAAAAACTCCACTTACGTACAGTACAGAAAAGTAGCACCAAGACTCAATCTTTAGCACAGATTTTGCAATAAAATTGAATACCCATTACTAAAATACATCAAAAGAGTTGTTTGGCAATAAAAAACAAATAGGAAAATTCATTTTCTTGAAAAATAATTCACTTGTAAAAATCCTAAAAAATAAAATAGAACTAATTTTTTTTTCTTAAAAAAAAAAAACATACTTACTAGACCCTTCATGAATCTCTTCTCTTTAATTCAGAAAAACGTAGGCAAAATCCTCTTTCTTCTAAATTTTGCACTGTAGAGTGAAGAGAGAACAAAGAGAGAGAAGAAGAAAGAAGTGTTTGAATAATGCTAATGATTAGTGTCAATACAGACTATATAAACAAAATACTTTCCCTTCGCTTATTTGTCGTGTTTGATTTTACGAGGATTAATTTTAATAATTTTTTTAAGCATTAATAAATATGATAAGAAAATATAATTTAAAAATATTAATTAAAATTCTTATAATTTAATTCTCAAAAAATTGAACATGACAGATAATAATACACAATTAGGAAATATTTTTTGGAATTCCATTATTTGATGGAAATGGGTCAATTTATGAACTAAACCAATAATGCAACAACAACAATAGGTGTAATTTTATATTTGTACTATTTTATTTGATTTATATTTATTTAATAGTTGACATAATTTTAAAAAGTATTTATTAAGGATTCATTTTATTAAATTTATTAATAATATTTTAAAATCTAAATTTAGAAATAGTATTAAAAGAAAATAATTTTTTTTTAATTTTATAAATTAAATAGATAAACCAAAATAATTATTTTTAGTAAGAGAATCAAATAAATTTAGAAATCAGATAGAATATTTGAAAACAAAAATCTTACTTATGAAGATAGAAAAATTATTCCTTATTATATACTCCCTCCGTTCATAAATAGTTGTTGTTTCTTTTTATTTTTATTTTTTATATATTTTTTTTATTTTACCGTTAATTTATTACTAAGACTTTTTGAAAAAATATTCATAATCTAATTCAATTAATAAAGATAATATAAAAAAAGTTACTATATTATTAATATTTATTTAATGAATATATTTAATCAAAAAGTGATGACTAATTCCGAAAGAAGCATATAGTAACTAATAAGCATGACTTGTCATAATAATCACTAATTGTCATTCATCCTTTCCTTGCTAGTTGCTGCACAATAATAGTGTGATTTGATTTTTGATATTCGTATACCATTTGATTAATTAATTAATTAATTAATTTTTAATATATTCAAATAATTTAAATTTGCATAGTGCAAACTTAGTAAGCAAGAATCGTAATCTATTTTACCGCAACTCATGCTGGTATTTTTTGTCTTTATGGTATAAGATTATTTGCATTTAAAATATTCCAACCAATTTGATATTATTCAATTTCTATACTCATTTCATAATTAAGTTGTAAAATAATGGATTGCATTGTTGTATTTAGCCCAATGGGAAAAGGATCCAACAATGAGCCATACCTACCAATCAAAGCTTTTTGTATAATACCTTTTTCTCTATATTGATTAGATTTTTTAAAAATATATAAATTAATTGAAAGTATTACTAAAGTATATTTTTAAGAATTTAATATGAAATGGCTTTCTCAAAATAAAATGAAAAGTGAAATTAGATTTTTCATTCCTTAATCAAAAAAATATATGACCATGAAAAAAAACGTGAAAACGATTGTTGCGAAGTTAAGTTATTTAACTTGTCGAAGAAGGAAAAATACAAGTCAAAACTATTTTATTTATTATGTAATTTTGAATCTTTAGGAACATTTAAAAAAATAAAAAAAAAAAGAGGTCTCTATTTGAAAGGTGTGCCTTGACTAATATATAATGCTGGTTTTTTTGACAATTTGGGTTCGTTATGATGTAATTTATTGATAAAAATTATGATAAAATAATATGTATTTTGAGTTTGATAATTTTATAATATGATGTGTTGTTTTTATTTAAAAGCAGTTTTATTCAGCAGTGGAGCTACTCTATTTTTTCTTGATAAATAATTATATTATTTATATATAATTAAAATTATATTTACTTTTAAAAAATTTAAATCAAAATCAGTGCTGGCTCTAAGTGGGAAGCAACTAAAGCCAGTTGCTTTAGGCCTCCACCAAATTAAAGGCCCCATATTTTCGTTATCATTGTTATATAGAAATACTCATTAGTCTTAATTTATGTGTCAATTTTTAATTAATAATTAATAATTTAATTAATTTTTAAAAATAAATAAAATTGGATTAACGTAGTATTTTAAAATTTAAATGTTCAAAATACCAAATTAAGTATTATAGATTACATTTCTTCTCATGCATGTCAATGTTTATGATGAAAATATATATTTTTAAACGCTATCAAAAATATAGCTCGCGGTTGTTTCTTATAAAAATATTATATTTGATGGTCCATATACCATCGTTACAAACAAATAGAAAAAAAAAAATCAAATAAGCATATGTAACATATTATTAATTAAATTTAAGGGCCTTTTCAACAAGTTGTTAGGCCATAAATTTCGTTGAACTGTTCTTGATAAAAATTATGACTCCGTTAGACTTTACCTTAATATAATTTTTTTATGAGAATTCGAATTATATCTTTAAACTATAATATAAGTATTAAATACCTAACGAAAAATCAAAATAAAAAAGTGTTGTGTTTTCTGCTTTGTGTTGTTTATCGACTGTTTTGAATTGAATCAATTGACTTTTTTGTAGACTTGATTATTTTTAAGTTAGCTTGTGAATGATGTTGTAGGATTTTTTTTTTTTTTTGATATATTATAGTTGTAAAAATTAATAAGTGACATTTTTTTGAATGAAAAGAATATTTAGCTGTTGTTTTTTATTTTATTTTTTCTTTAGTGTAATTGATAAATAAGGACCCGTTTATTCATAAAAAATTTAATTAGTTTTTTAAAAAATAACTTGGTAAAAATATTTGAGAATTTATGTCCAAACGCATAAGAATTACTTATTTGCAATTGTTTTAGAAGTTAAAAAATATTTTTTTCTTCAAAAATAGTTTTAAAATATTGGTCAAGCACAAAATATTGTTCTATCTTTTACAAAATGAAAGGAAAAAAAATCAACCATATCTTTAAGGATAATAATAACTAAATTTCAAGAATCATAATTATTAATACAGATAAAATGAAAGAATTTTTTTTTTGAATAATTGAATTTTAAGACCTAATTATTTAATATAATTATAATTTTAATAAGTACGTATTTTATCAAATGCAGAACATGTTACTCTAAATATGCTATAATTTACATGTAGATACACAATATATATTTACATGCTAATAATGGGACATAATTTTCGTCGAAAATTATATTGTATTGTTAGGTAAATATTAAAATCAAATGATGTAATTGGGAGAATTTTGGTATATGTGAAAATTTTAGTGAACCCGGTTTTAGGTCCGTTTTGTGACCCGCAATATATGATAAATTTGGGCCGGTGTCCCTTGAGTAAAGCTCCTTTCCCTTTGTATTATTTGCATCAGATACAAATCAAAGAATGGCGATGCTGGTAGCCTGCCGTCGAACGACTTCGTTACGTACTAGTGCGTTGTTGTCTCGGTGGAGGTTATTCTCCACGTCTTTCAGAGAAGAAAGAGATACTTTCGGTCCCATTCTCGTTCCCGATGACAAGTTTGTGCTTCCAGTGCTTTTACTAACCTTTTTTGTTTTCTTCCTAAGTTACTCTCTCTGCTTTGATTGTCGAAAGTCCATTTCAATAAACTATCTCTATTTGACTCCCGTGCAGGTTATGGGGCGCACAAACCCAGAGATCCCTGCAAAACTTCGAAATTGGAGGTGATCGTGAAAGAATGCCTGAACCAATCGTACGTGCATTTGGTATTCTTAAAAAATGTGCTGCCAAGGTTTGTACGCAATATCAACTTTATCTCTAATGTTATATGAAACTTTTGGGAAATGCTCTGCAGCCATTTTTGCGGTCTTGTCATCTTTTGGTTATTGGTTTATTGTGCCTCCATTGCAGGTGAACATGGAATATGGCCTTGACCCATCCATAGGGAAAGCAGTAATGCAAGCTGCCCAGGAAGTGGCAGAAGGAAAATTGAATGACCATTTTCCTTTGGTGGTTTGGCAGACTGGTAGTGGAACTCAAAGTAACATGAATGCAAATGAGGTAATCAACTAGTTCATGAACGTGAAAGTTGAAGATCCATTCGGGATCTTTTAATTGTTTGAAGAGGTTTCTATCAGTTATTATTCTTTTTATCTAGTTCTCAAGCTTCTTGAATATCTAATTCTAAAGGTCCATCCCAAGGAATACAATCTGATTTGCTACGAGCTTACGAAGTTCTGAATTAATTTAAGCCTCTCTTTTGGAATTAAATACATCTATCCTCGTTGTTTGTAACTTCTCCTCTCTCTATTAATAAGTTATTCATCTTTGACATAAAAAAGTATGATATAAATAATAGCTTGCAAATTGTATAATTTGTTTTTTTGGTGTCAATTGGTCCATCTGTTTGTAGTTGGCATACGTCAGTTGTTGGAATCTTGAATATGGTGATTATATTCCATTGTGTGTATAGATGAGAGTGTATGTCTTTTGATACATCAGATGCATGCTAGAAGCATATTTTGATCATTTATTATAGGGGTAGTCATCTCCAGATGGTAGATTAGATTTCAATACATTTAAAATATCCAAGGCTGTGTAGTCGTTTTCGTAGCTTTATTAAATGAAATGGACCTTGTTGGATGTGAATTTGAGTAGATTTACCTAGATGAAGAATAAATGAATTGTTCAGCAAATATGATAGACGAGCTGCTGCTCTGGTCGATTGCAGCATCTGTTATTGGAAGAGTATGGATTCTGGCTCTAATATTTTTTATTAGTTTATTGACTGTTGAGCTCGTGATTTGTAGCTTCGCCACTGTTACGATTAAGGGAAGACTAAAAAGATCTTTTCTTTTTTTCTTTTTCTTTTTAATATGTAAGACTGGTAGATATTACTTTGTTCAAAGTTTGTCTATCTTCAAGATAAGTCAATGATAGTGCTGAATGCATCAGATTGCTTTCTATGTTTTGATGTAGCTAGTGTTTATTAGATTGGTGACGGCTTGTAAGATGTCTGTGTTATAAGAATGTTGATACTGTGAGAGTTTTTGACTGACTTATGTACTGCAAGGAATGATGTTCTACAAAAGGGAAGAAATCTTGGTATGGTTCTTTAGTGATGTCTTATCTGATGTTTTCAGGTTATTGCAAATAGAGCAGCTGAAATTCTTGGCCATAAGCGTGGTGAAAAGCATGTGCACCCAAATGACCATGTGAATAGATCACAATCTTCAAATGACACATTTCCTACTGTAAGTTTCCCTCTTTAGATTACTTGTTTGCAAGATATATCACTATGTTTTAACTTTCCTCTCTAACTTATGCTATGTTCTTAGAGTGGTCATTTTTCATGTGTAGGTGATGCATATTGCTGCTGCTATGGAGATAAATAAAAGACTAATACCAAGCTTAAAACAGTTGCATACTTCAATAAACTCAAAGGTTGACTTTCTTTTTTCACTCGTGTAGAATTGGGACAAATATTTTTCCTTTTCTTTTAGAGCTGGGTTCATTGAGTTTTTAGCATTTTATGTGCCTTTTGTAGCATGCAATTGTTAATGCATATGAAAACAACATTCCCTTAGTTTTTCATCGATTTTCAACTTAAAGGGTTAAGATGGAAAAATGAATTTAGTGGAGTTATGATGGCGAATTAAGAAAAATCAATATAAAGGCCTGTTTGATCTGGAAAAGTTTATTGAAAAAACAAACAGTTCTTCTCAGTTTGAGAAATACTTCGGTCTATGAACAACTTTTCATTATTTTTCTAAAGCATACCTTGTGGAACCCCACAAGTGGGTTTGGGGAATATAGAGTATATGCAGGCCTTACCAACCTACCAAACTACCAATTCTAAAGACTAAATCAAAAACACTGTTGATTTCAAATTTGTTACTCAAAACCATTTTACAAAAGCTGTTTTCCAGAATAACCAAAACCAGTGCAAATGCCATAAAAGCTCGTTAAGATCAAAATCTCTCCTCTCAGTCTTATGGATCCTTCTTTGCTTGTTCTTTGTAAATCTTACTTTCTCCCCCCATAAATGGCTGCTGAAACATGTATATACCAGCTGAAAATGTTTGGAAAATCTTCCAAGAGTCCACAAGGATAGAGTTATCTCCCTGTGCAGATGTTGAGGGAAATAAAAAGTTTGTGATATATAGAGAATTTCCTATGTTTTATTTTATGTGCTTGCCTTGTATTTTCTTATTTTCTTAATCTAACAAACAACGATACAACCTCTTTATACCCCAAGGTAGGGGTGAGGTCTACGTACACACTACCTTCCCTAGACCCCAAGTTTAGTGGTCTACCCAACACTGTCAGTCTGAGACTTTGCATATGCTCTATGAGAGTCTGATCAAGGTGATAGGAATTCTTAGAAGAGTTAGGGGGTTGGTGGATGGAAAATTATATATACTCTCTATTAATAACCATATATATATAATTTTTTTTGAATTTGGTAACTTTGTATTATATCACAATAGTACATGGGTTGTACTGACACCTTATATACAAATGAACTACAAACTCCACTGCTCTATGTCTACATTGAGTCTAAAACATAAATTATTGAGACAGTGTCATTTGAGTATAGTTGGTTACACCAAACACATAACAACAAGATGCAGTTTAATTTAACTTTCTGCACACTATTCTCTATGCTTTCATAACAGGGATAATTCTCCATTTTGCTCTGTCCTTGGCAATAACACCGGCCTCCTCCCAACTTTTTAAAGCTTCAATGACTCTCCTAGGCATGGTCCAAGATATACCTTT
>JBDJHY010000097.1:1261607-1273010 GCA_039654485.1 Withania somnifera
AACATATCACCAAAGCTCCTCGGTTAGGCTTAAACTTAACAAATTTCCACAAAATTACATAATTAACAACCGAAGCCGAGAAATCACAAACTCACAGTCGAACTTGACTTTGTTTGGCCTTTCAGAGCTAATGGAACTATCAAAATTTAATTCCGAGCTTATTTTGAAGGAAAGTTGACTTTTAGTCAACGAGTACTAAATTCATAAATGACTTGAGGCAACTACCAAAATGCTTTAGGATGCAAGACACTGTATATTTATCAAGGGTCATTACAAAATCAAGTTATAAGAAATTCAATATAAACTTGCAAATTCTTTCTTGAAACATAGTTATACATCTATTCAAAATCTTGATAATGTAATTGGACTTTGTAATGATGTGAAATCAGATAAATCATGTAAGAATTATTCTAATAGTCATAAAACATATATTTCTTGCATAATTTAAAGCATGAGATCAATATAACTAAGATTCATATACTCTAGGTTTTGAACCCTAGATTGAAGAAATCGTAAATATTTATAAAAACTGAGGTTTTTGGACATGAGAGTGAAAGGGACTCTCATTAAGTATCCCCACACCTTTTTGGGAAGAATTCCTTCGAAGAATTGTATGGATTGATGAAGAACTTGGAACCTAAGTTTGAGAGATTTTAACAAACTTCCTCTTTTCTTCTTTGCTACTGTTTTTGGATTTTGGGATGAATTAGGGGTTTAGATTTGATGAAGAGTGGGGTTTTAGGGGTAGATTAGGAATTACAAAAATTCCCATGTGATTTAATGCTTTAAATATCCAAAACGATGTAGTTTGATTAAGGGTTAGTGCAAAAAAAGTCATAAAAACCCTTGGGAATTTTGTAGAAACCTTCAGGCCACTGTTACAGTCATACTGACATGTTTTGCATGTATGCACACAAGTAAGTGATTATACAGACCACATAAGGCTTAGCATATGTTTCCAGAAGCTAAGTTTCAATTCGCGGACTTATGATGACCCTATTTTGCAGTTATACGGACCCCATAAGTGATTATATAGACCACATAATCCTTATCATAATTTCCTAGAAACTCTATCATTTCACTACACTACACTCTTGTAAAATGTTCATAACTTTTTACTCCAACCTTGAAATGAAGCACTGTTTGTTGAGTAATAGACTCATAGACCTTTCTGTGGATGAGTTATGGGCCACATAATTCTTTATATATAGGGAGATATGATCGTTTAGAGTTGACCCATGCCTAAAATAATATGAATATCTATAAAGATAGAAATGCTTTGAACTCAACATATCGCTAGGAGTTCCTTATGACCTTGAATCTTATCAAGAACGACCTTCAAACTTTAGAAATAATTTTATCACCTAGGAACAAGTGGTAATTCATAGGATCTAGAATTAAGCATGTACATTGAATGACTCAAATTATGGCTCTAGTTTTGGGGTATTATATTAACTTCCCTTGAGATCATTTTCCCTCGAATGAAGAATAAGGCTGGGATATAAGGAACTAAGACATGAGACTGGATACTAAGCTTGAACTTAGCTGACTTAAGACACTACAGTGAGCTGGGGCTGGGGTATGATAAACCATAAATATCACGACATGAATATAGACATGGGGAACATGATAAGGCTGATTGACTAAATACTGATCATGTACATGACACTGACTGAACTGGACTACACATGAACATAATCCTAACTTATTTAATAGAATTATACATGACTAAATGACACTGGCATGAATGCATGGATTAAGACTTACTATAAGTTGAGATTGAGCATGGTTTTGTATGAAGACTTGTATCAACTATGAAGGGTCGCAGGAGTATGATGCATGAGTGTAAAAAGATGATATAAATAGGAACTAATAGTTGAGCTAAGCCGAATCAGAGTATACTATCTTACCATATCTAGGGGTACACCTGTCAACTGAGATATTTGATCATGATAGATGACTAAGAAAGAATGCCTAAGCATGAGTTGTAAGATGAAGAAACTGGCATGGATATTCTGAAGTCATGAGATCACAAACCACTTTTTGATAAGGGGGAATCAATATCTTAGATATCTTCCCCGTAAGGAACTTACTGATACTCTGAGGGAAGGGACTTAGAAAGATTTATATAAACCTTTTTGAAAAGAAATACCAATATGATCTAGGTATTTAACATTCGATTTGGGCTTATAAACCACGAATGACATGGGCTTGATATAGTCCATGTTTGAATTTAAAGTTGTATGACATGGAACATTAGTGTGAAGGCATAACGGGGAAGCTTACTTAGTTACCTTATACCATCTCTGAGTTATAAAGGAGTAGATACGGTCACCTAGATATTCTATCCACAACTGAAGGATATGACTAGGCTAGAAAGGTTGCAGAACTCTTAAGTATGAACTAATTTTTGAAACTGAGCACCTATCATGGCTGGAACTGATTCATCTAGGAGTAAGGAATCCAACAAGAATACATACAACATGAACGCATACAAGAAGTCATATGGAATGGTCATATACATGAAATTTGGAGGAGCAAAACTAGAAGAAATCACTAAGTCTACCTATCTGATTTATGAACGAACTTGTTGTGTTGAGAGGAACTACATAACATGAAGAATGACAAACCAAGGAACGAAACAAGAAAAAACTACTACTATTTATTTGATGCATCTGCTATCTTTCAAGCCTAACTCTATTTCATCAACATGCTCTCCTTATAAACTTCTATACTTCAAGAACTGCGAATTCAAACTCTCTTAAGGACAAACTACTCAGAACTTATGAGGACTAAGTATATCTACACAACTTACTCTGTTCAGGCCTAACCAAAAGGTACAAGGTACTATATGGAATGTAATCACACTAGTATAAGTCATTAATTCCATATTTTATATCACAAAAACATCACTCCTTCTTATCACCTACATTGATCAACCTTAGGATCCAATGAAGGAGTCACAAACCACATAATAAAACATGTTACACACTCATCAACACAATATTTAAGATTATTGATATGATCATCTTTTAGCTTCCTTGAAGCTAAAAATAAACCATTTAGGGATATTCTTAAAATCAATAAAATGAAAAAATTTACATATACACTACCATAACACTTGACATCTTAGGTGACCAAGGCACCCCAAAGCTATTACTGACTAGGCATACACTATCTTTCATCTTAGCTTCACTCAACTTCTTTCACTACCATCTACCACCTCATAACTCGGTCACTAAGAGGAAATATGACATGATCATATACAAACTATAGAAGTTATGGACTAAGGTCTAACTCTGAAACTCGTACATGGAATCTAAACTAGAAATCACATCACTACTTGAAAGGGATACATCACTACTACACTCTTGACACTCAAGAACGGATCTGAAACCAATGTCATGAAATTGACTGAATAGATGAAGTATCATATGAACTGGATTTTATAAATCACATAGAAGTTCTATAATAGACATCATAAGCTTATCGGGTTTCTACATCATTGTAGGATTAACTTGAGAATAATCATGACATAATTGTCCCCTAGAATCATAGATAGATGCACTTCAGGTTTAGAGTATAGAGAATGATAAACACAAAAAATTTAAGAGGATTTTGTCCGCGATTATACATAAAGTGGCATGGAATGGATACATTAGTCACTTGGGGATATAATAAGGTTTGAGTCCACTGGACTTAAAAAATCAAGGGACATAAATATGAATATCACATAACCGGATGTTGAGGCATGAAAAAGGTGCAAAATTGAAGTCACAGAACAAGTTATGAAGTTGAGATTTGAATAAAGATGGATTCCATAATCATGTTGAAAACTCTATAGTTGATAGCACTAGCTAACTGAATTTCTGTTTTTCATGAGTAAGAATGTACAGTTGAGATATACTCTATGTTGAATATCTGTATCATACTGAAAGTTTTGTACTAATTTTATGAGTTAGCTAAATGAATGAGTCATGAGTTGGAATCTGACCGTTTTCTGGAAAGATTTTCCTAAAATTTTTATGACCTGAATATGGATCAGATTTCCATAAGGGGATAAATCACAGAATAAACTTGAGCATAACATGAATATGTAATATAGAAATAAGGGATCATCTCTAACTAAAGTACAGGGAGTATGATGGAGTAGGAATAGGTCACCTTCAGGTTCCAACTCTATATTGGGATTGGTTTTTATTAGGGTCACAAGACTTGAATGTGTCACAACCCGATTTCGCGGATCATGATGGCACTTACTATACCACCAGTTGGAGAACCAAACCATGTAGTCCAAAGCCGAAGAAGAGGACTACTACATTAAATGCGGAAGTATGTCAAAAGTTAAGATAAAATAATATTTTGCGGAAGTCTTAAAGAATACATAATCTACCCAAAATATGGTATCAATGTCAGGCAAACCACTAAGTACATAAATGATAAAACTAAAGTAAGTGTAGTATAACTATGTTTCCGAAATACAATGGAGATTGATAAAATATTAGTCCGAAGAAAAGCAGGAACAAGTTGGATGCCAAGCTCACCCTAACTCTCCGATGTGAATAAGATCTGAAAGAACAACTGTCTACATCATGAACGGGAATCTGTACTCGAATCTGCATATGTACAAGTGTAATATGAGTACAAGCTGCCGAAGCAACCCGTACACAGTAGGATTCGAGGGCCCACTGAGTACATAATAATAATAAAGCAGTAATTAAAAGAGTATAAGAAAAAAGGTCACAAAATCAAATAGTACAATACGAAAAAACCAGCAACTCAACTACGAAGCAAGTGTCACATAGACTGATAGCGCTAGCTAATCACATCACAGAATCCAGGCAATGGAGGAAAATGTACTTGACATCCTTTCAACAACATATGCAAAATATAACACAATAAATGGGAATCAGAGAAGACAAGAGTAGAACATGGTCGGTATACTGGTAACATCAAGTGCAAGGGTAAATAACTGAATAAGAAGGTAAGACACTAATCCCACATAACATGAAACAACAAGTAACTAATAAGGAAAACTAAGCAGTAATATGAATATAAAGTAAAAAAATTAAATGTTGACAAGTCCCACCCAAAAAAAGTGCAACGTACACCGAAAGAAATAGGCTCACCACAAGCCTTACATCTCAGCAGGGTACACTGAAGAAAACAAGTATCAAAAGTAAAAATAATACATGAAGTAACCATCTTGTGTACGTATCTCCTTCGGTACCCGTAGGCCCAGTTGGCAGAACCCATGGAAGGCTACCCTAATATTTCCCGGCGTATGTTATCCCCCGTACTCCACATACCCCCTCCTCCGCATTGTGTGGAAGCCCGGAGGCAGGTCCATGGCGGTGCGTCACCATGCACAAATCTAACATTATCATATCCTCACATCACAAATAATAGAGCCTTTAAGGTCTCAAGTTTGGCATCTTGTGCCTCATATCAATAGTTGCGTCAAGTCTAACTCAACCAATCAAGATGTACATGCCTGTGTATCATCATATCTCAACAAAATTATCAATAAATCAAGTATCACCATGTGTGCATTACCAATAGTGCCACAAGTGTCAAAAGCTGTACTCACTACCGTACGATGACTAACTCAAGTCCTAACACTGTACTCACTGCCAAATCTAGGTCGCACTCAAGTGCTAACATTAATTAGTAAAGTTATATTTCTCGGTGCTAGCGTGTAAAGGCTGAGCTAAAACAAGGAGAAATAGTGTTACCGAGTGCTCGATGCCCTGTCGAGTCTAAATCAGTAAAAGGCCAATTATTTACATTATCCTTTAGTATTCCACTTTCTCAGCTCATATCGTTATTCATCCTCGTTATCAAAAGTCTGTCTATAGCCTCTACGGATAAAAATTATGTGGTAATACCAGCCTAGCCCTAATGCACTCTCATCGGAGCCATAGGCCCAACCTCTCGTGCCATGAATGCACAACAAATCAACAACATGTACATATATATCACATATAATCATGAAATATCCACATCCTATGCCCTGCACAAGTGTCTCTAATCAAATGCTAAGTCTCAGGCCCCATATCACTCGGGTGCCAAGATATCAATATTAACATAGAATGGACGAAGAAACCATACAGCGTTACTATACAACCTAGATGCCCAACCCACAGATGCTATTTAGTACAATTACTAAAACTATAAGCCTAAAGATAGCCCTATGGAGCCTACCTGTCATCCAAAGAGAAAGAATTGTAATCTCACGAATATTTCTCTGACTAATATCAAATGATCTCCGAATGATCTAAGCTTGCGTCAATGAATTCTATATATTAATACGAGTCTAACAGTGTATTTTATAATAAGTTCCGGATTGAGCCAAAACTTGGGCCTAAAACGGGCTTGCAAGGCCCGCTCACAAAAATTGAAAATAAATTTCACTACGGGGTCCCCAACGCTACCAGGAACCCATTCTCCAAAGTTGGGCATAATGCGAACGTGGAAAGGGCTTCAAATCAGCCCGAACAAAATTGACCCTAAAGGGATAAAAGATTCAATCTTTATGAATATAACGTTGGAATTATGATGAATAAACAGTCTTAGGAGTAATGTATATCCTATTAGCAAAGAATTATACAAAAATAAATGAGTTATGGGATGATTTCATCGACCTCAACCTTTAGGCCATTAATGGTTGAAACTAAGAAAATAAGGAAGAAGAAGAGAAGGAAACTTAACTAAATTCGAGTGGAATTGAAGGAAGAATGATGTGAGGACTTCCTTGACCTTGAATTGTTGTTTGAGGGAGGTGTTTTCGCTCATGAACTGAATAAAATGAGGTAGAACTGCTAAAATAAAAAAGGGAGATCGTGTAGAAAAATATATACTGCCAGGCGCGATACATCGCGATCGCGTGCCCTGACTGCGATTGCGCTGAAGGAAAATATAGGCAATCGCGATCGCGTGAAGGGATCACGGTCGGGAAGAAGGATCTCCTGGGACATATCGCGATCATACTTAGGGGACTGCAATTTCATAGAAGAGGAACTTTGTTCTTCGCGATCGCATAAAAGAGGAACTTTGTTCTTTGCGAACGCGTTAAGGAGTCCGCGATCGCGCTGAAGGAGTACCTGCACTAGTTGTAGGTTACTACAACAAAATTTTAGATTTTACACTAGGGTTAGGGAATCAAATGGAGTCCGATTTTAACAATTCAAGTATGTAAATAGCATGAAAACGACATTCCGGGCTCAATGGAATAGACGAAATTCAAATCAACCAACACCTCAAAAATGCAACGACAAGTCCAAAAATTATATCAACACCTCACCTATCCTAAAATCATCATTCCGGAGTTGCTGGAAGCATCAAAATACCACTCAAGCTCCACTTTAGGCTATAAACTAAACTAAAGTCCACAATTTCGCATAACTAGTCAATGAAAACTCCAAAACACAAACTTAAGGTCAATCTTTACTTTGTTTGGCATTCCGAAGCTAACGAAATTGTCGGAATTAAATTTTGAACTCGTCTTGAAAGAAAGTTGACTTTGGTCAACGAGTACTTAGTTTTAGGATCTAAAATAGGTAATTTGAGGTATTTCTTAACTGAGCTGCCAGGGATCCAAACTACAATTCCTAGCAAGTTATAACTGACTTACGACAACTACTGAGACACTCTAGAATGCAAAAAGTCACATATTTATCATAAATGACCGTAAGGGTCATTATACTGTTCCTCTAACTACTAAGATGTTTCAGTTCGCCAAGTTGTCTCTTGCCATCCCATGGATTCAAAAACAGTCCGAAAGGTTGTCCTATTCGGGAATCTCCATATCTATGCTTATTTTCAACTACAGTTACAGATACAAAAGGTGCAATTGGAGCACTAGGATTATGGGGTAAAGGAAGATTTACATTACACGATAAGTAAGGTGCGGAGCTATACTTTAATGACAGATTCACTAGATTTTGGCCTTCCTGCAGTTGCAAGATATCTAATGAAACTGTCGATGGTATTGAGATCTTATTCAAAGAGAAAGATCTCAAATATCTGGAGTTTCTTTTTGTATATTATATGGATGATCCGATCTGCAAGAACCATAATTGGGGAAGAGTCAAAATAGAATCAATTTAAATTCGGGACCGCTATTCAAAATCTTAGTGAAGGGTGCAGAGACAGCCAAGAGGTTTGCATAGAAAAAGCCACCATTGAAAAAGTGCGTAATAGCTTATTAATTCGAGCGCTGTTGCGCCGAAGACGAACGGGGGTAAGCAATCTTCTCTCCCTCAGAAAAACTAGGATAAAGTTGAGCCAAAAGATCTTTATTCAAGATAAATTCATGAGGAAGTAGTATCTCTTTAGGATCTACTCCAGCGTTTAAAAATTATTTAATCGGTAAAGATATATGTACTTGATACCCCATCCAAGAGAGAGACCCAAGTCCTAGTAGCCCTGCCAAAGGGTGATTCAGCATAGATTCTACTGGGTGAAATGGAATATCGTATATAATGTTGAATCCAATCTGAAGCTCTTTCGAAAAAGCTAGAAACGAGTGACCACAAGCTCCACTTAAGTGCTCGATATGCAGTTAGCTTAAAACATGTTCATCATGTGGTCGAGCGAAGCTCACCTCTGTGAAGCAGCCTAGCATCAGTTTAGATTGGAGCAGAATGGATGACTTAAATTGAAAGTAAGTTCTCCGGATCGATATGTCGTACGACGTAATGGACATCTTGATCCAGATTTGGTGCTTCACAGAATTCGAGACCTAACAATATTCGGTTCGTCACATGAACTGAACGGTAATAGTCTATTACCCCTCTCCCTGTAGGGAGAGCTTAATTTAAACTTGAAAAGGATCTTCCTTACTCTTGAAGAATGAGGGGAAAAGGTATTGATCAAGAAAGAACTTTTGTTCTTATTGTATATATTATATATAAGATCGTGCCCGGTAATGATGCTACGGGGGAAGTTTTTCTTTTTTGATCAATGCTGGAAAGTTACTCTTTCCAATTCATTTCTGGCCCTTCCTTTGTCTGGATCACAGTATATCGGTGACTTTGTTCTTGAATTCATTCTATTTGATATCCACTGATCCATGTAAGAGACAAAGGAAGAGTAAGATAGATTTAGGGCTGGCAGACGGGTCTAGAATAGATTCCCCAGCGGATTCTGACTCTTCAACAAGAGAGGCGAAGTTGAATTGACATAGAGTTTAAAATTAAAAAACGACTTTGATATCTATAACAGTTCAACTTTAAGACTAGGTAACTACAATATGATTTCCATTCTTATTTCATCTATATTCTCCTACTGTATTTTTGTAACTTTTTTCTTCCCTTTAAACCAAAATGAGATTTTTTTAATAACATTTTACTTACAGTTACTCCCCAAAATTTTTCGACGACAAACGAGAAAGAACTATTGAATTTTTTTGGACATTAAGAGTCATTTGGTATGAGGTCAAGGGATAATAATTTGAGTATAAAATTTTTATCACATCATTTATACTATAATGATTAAGATTAACAATGCCAAAGTTGGACTTTAATGATGCGTGCACTGTGAATTGAAAATGGTGAAAGTAAATTGAAGATAGTAAAATTTAAACGAAATTTATTTTTGTAAAGATACTTTGTTCTTTATTGGTGAGGGAAAGTAATATTAATGTACTTATATATAGAAGCACTTCTTCTAACTATTAAAGAGTTTGAGAAGAGAGTCTGCTCTCACGCCGTCGTTCTTGCTCAAACATGATCACTTACTAGATTAAAAGATTAACTTTAGATGTTATAGCTCTAGGTTTGTGTAGGATATAATCATATTCCAATATTATAAAATGAATTGGTTGTTATAATATTCTCATCAATAATTAGCTTGAATTTACGCTCATATCTCATAGGCAAGTAGGGGGACATGGCACCATATGTTAAACTTCATTTCAGTAACTTCTATTTTAGTATCTCAAAATACTATACGATTATCATAGCAAACTAATTCGGTATAATTCGATATTTTTAAGTTCAATTTTGTGTATTTTATGGTACAATAATTCTGTAATCATAAATTTTTGACTGACTAGCATACACTCATATTAATATATATGACTTCAATTTTTCAAAAAATGTCTCAATTGGAACAGAATATGTCAAAACCAGCAATGAGCTAAGCAGCGACTATCTCTATCTTGGTCTAAAAAATTCAAGTTTTGTATGGAACAAAGAAGATTAAAGAGAAATAAATTACAGACTATAGAAAGAAGTGCTCTGCAAGTCTGATGATTATCTCACTATCTCTATTGACTATATCAATTAAAAGTCTTTGAGCTGGTAAAAATAACTTCCTCGACAAAAAACTAATGGGATAATAAAGAAAATCTAATACTTTGAATAAAAGGTCAATTTGGGGTGGTACAAATGCTCATATATATATATATATATATTCAGTAGTTATATATGAATTTGGTATTAATATAAAACGTCAGTGCAGTATGCAATATTTTTATTTTATCAAATGACATATGAAATATTCAAAAACTACAAAATGCATACCAAATATCATATCAAATATCATAAATTAATATCATGCTAGTAAATTTTTATTTTCATATCGTATTCGATATATACTATACCAAGTCCACCCCTATTTGCATGCGATGATATATTTTTTATGATAAGGTGTGTCAAATAAGTCCTGATGACTTTTTTATACGAACAATCTCTTACGTCAAGAAACATAATGAGATGAGTTTCACCATCAAATTATGACTTATTTTGTAAGTCTGTGTCTTCCTGAGAAGATGTGTCTGAGGATCTCTAAAGAGAAAAACTCAAGCCAAATATCTACATATGTCTAGATCAAGATTTGTATGATGTTGAATAAACAAAAGAATGAGACACATACACCAATACAAGGTGAGAACACCGTAGCATATATTTCATACCATGTGTTCTTAGTGACCGATGGGTTAATAAAGCGTGACTCCTTGTTTCTTTATTGTGTGAGACCTAACAGAGATTACATTAACTTTTCGTTAAAATGCTTTGATCTTTGAAAAATTAATAATTTAACTTTTGTAAACATGCTAGTCATTATACTTATCATAATGGTGTCAAGTATAATTGTGATTATAAAGTTAAATATAAACTCAAACTCATCTTTTATGAGATAGAAGCTAAGACCCCCTTGTTGTACAAGGATTCTCTTAGAAAACTGTTGTCAATTATGAAGAACATATTAACCCTTTATAGGTTCAATAACATTTTGGTATCTCTGGTGTGACGGTATTTTACGTCACACTATGCACTTAAAACAACAAAAATAGAGCATGTTCTTGAGTGATAACAGTGTGTTTTGACGTGTTTATTGAGTATTTACAGGGTTAAGGCAATATGTGAAAGTATGCAGCAATTTTACAGAAAAATGGTG
>JBDJHY010000097.1:1302184-1316128 GCA_039654485.1 Withania somnifera
ATTACTATATATCTTCGAATATAATTAAAGGAATCAAGAGTTCATGATTAGGCCATTAATGGAGGAAGGACTCTCAATTTAATTAATTTGAATGGAAGAAATCACTTACCGAAGATGATATTGATGTGCACAACCTTCAAGAAACTTTTCTATGAACTTTAGAACAATTTCTGAGACAAATCGCACCAATGTAAAAGAGAAAATGAGGGGAAAAGTTGGAAAAGAATACCCAAAATAGGTGGAAAGACTACATAAAAAGCCTCGGGTTTTGTCTGATTTATTAGTCCCTCAGAGTTTCTCTTAATTGGATGTTTGACTGATTTATCAGCACTTTGATAGATAAATCGGTCAAAGCTGCACCAAAAAATCTGCATTCTTTCTGAAATTCCTTCGAGGTTTCAGAATTGAAATGGAGTCTAATTTTGACAAACCAAATATGTATTTTATGTCAAAAACATATTTCGGACTCAACAGAATTGACAAAATAGACATCGAAGTTTGTTTGAACGAAAATGACCCCCTAGCAAGCCTTAACCAAAACTAGAAAGTTTCTAACTTTTCACATAACGAATCAAATAGAGCACAAACACCTTGGAAAGCATTCCAATGGTCAAACTAGCCTAAATTCATCATTCCGGAGCTGATGGAAGTGTCAAAATTCCGATCCAACACTCTAAACACTAAATCACCACCCAAGGTCTACTTTAAGCCATAAACTTAACTAAAATCCACAACTTGGCATATATTTCAAAACTCTAAAATACAAACTTAAGGTCAATCTTGACTTTGTTATGCATTCCGGAGCTAATAGGACTGCTGGAATTTAATTTCGAGATCGTCTTGAAGAAAAGTTGACTTTGGTCAATGTGTACTTAGTTTTAAGCTCTAAATCAGGCAATTTGAGATATTTCTCAACTGAGTCGCCAGGGATCCCAACTACCAGTCCCAGCAAGTCATAAATGACTTGGGGAAACTATCAAAATGCTCTAGAATACACAACGTCGAATTACGTCAAAGTAAAATTTTTGTCTTTTAGATAAATGTTGCATCTATTTTAATATTCATTATTAAATTACATAATTTCTATTTTTATATATAATATTTAATATATTAACATCTGCAACGCACATACGCTTAAACTAGTTTATTAAAATATGCAGATGAGCTATAATATTGCATATTTTGTGATTGAGAATATCCGAGAGAGTAAACATCATTTGAACATTTCTTTTGGAAAATAGATAATTATCTTTATTTTTTCCGATTATATGTCGAGTTAAATACAACACATAAAATAAGATGAATCAAGCTATTGATAATCTAACAAAATAGTAACTAAACTGTTATAACATATTAAACTATACAGATGATTAAAGATATATCCTTATACTGAAAAACATTCATTTAACTCCCTTAAAATACATTCATTACCACAGTCCATAATTAACTCATAATACAATCATTAAATATGTTTTCACTTTGATCAATTTACGTCATTAAGAGACTCAAAGCAATCTGCATATATTATGAATAAATAATTATATTCCACAGTCCTTATCTAACCTAATTATTAAGCTAACAATGTAAAGGTAATATACTTATAACGTCAAAATAACCTGAAAAATATAATTTTGTTTTACTTAATCATTATTGGCTTAACACACTTAAAACTTTAATTTGGAGTTTATTTTATTAATTAATTTTATTAATAGTTTTTTATAAATTTACATTCGACTATTATTATTTGATGTAGCTATTTAATTAAAAAAATATAACATTTTTTAATTTAATAAATTAAATAAATATTTTAAAATAATTATTTTTAATATAATAACGAAGTAAAAAGAAACGTAGGGAGCAGCATGTTTGATAAAGTCGAATAACTAATAATTTCTCTCTCTATAATTGAATCCGTGAGTAGTCATCCTCCCCTTTCCTTGTTAGTAATTTTCTCACGCGGCAATTAAGTCAAAAGTCATCCACTTCGTTTTGTCCTTCCTCCTCTCCGAGAACACTTGAAGTACTATTAAATGTTCAATGAGTATTAATTCTTCTTTGTGTCACTGCCATTAAATTTCCATCGACTGAATCCTTCCATTATTGAACTTTTATTCTCTTATCTCAGTCCAATTAATTGCTTGCAGCATTTATTGCACCAAACAACCTAGCTCATCTTTTTTGTTAGTACTTCACTCATACCAAGTACCTTCTAATTAAAGCTATATATATCTTGACAACGAAGTTTGAGTGATTCTTTTAGAGACGACGACGAAACAGAAAATTGAAGATGGCTGGGGGTGGGGGTGGAAGATCTTTGGAGCAAACGCCTACGTGGGCGGTCGCCGTTGTTTGTTTTGTGTTAGTTGCAATTTCCATTGTGATTGAGCATATTATCCACCTTATTGGAAAAGTAAGATTACGATATTACAGTACTCTGCCATGCACTATCTCACCAAAATGAATTAAACCTTGACCCTTCTTAATTCTCGTCTCCTTTTTTTATTTATTTGATTGCAGTGGTTGAAATCTAAGAATAAAAATGCCTTGTTTGAAGCACTTGAAAAGATCAAAGCAGGTTACTTTCTTAAATTTCAGTCCTTATTATTATAGTATACATGATGAGGGTGGATTCTGGACCAGTAGCTTTGGTTCCACTTTAAATTTGTCTAGAAAATCTATTGAATATATACTAATTATTACATTGGGAACTCGGTAATTCAGAAGATTAGAATTCAGAATCCGAGAGGTTCAAATTAATTCTGCTTCTGATCTAGACCATTTTAAACTAATTTTCAATCTAACAATCCTTTTTTTTTTTTCCTTTATAATTTTCGCTACAGAGCTTATGCTGCTAGGATTCATATCCTTGCTGCTAACAGTAGGACAAAGTCCAATTTCCAACATATGTGTATCAGAGAAAATAGGAAGTTCATGGTATCCATGTAGTAAGCAAAAAGAAGAAGATATAATCTCAGAAGACTCGTCTGACCAACACCGCCGGAGACTTCTTATGGAGGCTGCCGGTGGCAGCATTCGGCGAATCTTGGCTGGTGGCGGCGATGATAAATGTGCAGCCAAGGCATGACTTATTTTAATTTGTTTTTTTTATTAATTCAAGTTACCAATTTTGAACAATTTAAACATATGAGACTTCGTTGAAAGTTCCTTCTCGATATCCTTTTTGGGTACGGAAAGTGACAAAAGAGGGAAATCTTCAGATTTAACACATCAAGTCATTCACAAAGACAAATAATTAAATACACGAACAATATAGTAAATTTAACTATTCAAGCACGAATTTACTTATAAGGCGTAATTAATTATCTATGATAAACTTTACTTGGCGACCATTAAATAGAAATATTATGGTTTCTGAAAGTTCTGTTTTTTTATATTGTTGCAGGGAAAAGTACCATTTGTGTCTGCTGATGGCATTCATCAATTACACATTTTCATCTTTGTGCTGGCTGTTTTTCACGTACTCTATTGTATTACAACTTTGGCTTTGGGAAGAGCTAAGGTACTTTATTTGACATGTTTTGTTTGCCTTTAGGAGTTAACGTCTCTTTCAAAGTCGTTATGTTTTTTCTTTCTGACCTTGGTTCCTTTTCAATATATTTGTTTTTTGTTTGTATTTTTAGATGAGAAGTTGGAAGTCATGGGAAAATGAAACCAAAACAGCTGAATATCAATTTTCTCACGGTAAAGAAAACTCAAACTTGATTTTTGTAACATTTATTTAAATATAGAGAATATTTACGTCTAATAATCACGCTCATTTACAAAAGTAAAATATTCTAGAAGAAGTAAATAACTAATCTCACTTTGATATGATCTTACATACGTGGCAGATCCTGAGAGGTTTCGGTTTACAAGAGAGACATCATTTGGGAGAAGGCACTTGAGCTTTTGGACCAAAAATCCTCTCCTACTTTGGATCGTAAGCATATTTCTTTTAATCTCCATAATTTTTTGTTTTTCGAATTTTACTTCTTATCTATTGATGGTATAATTTTTCTTTTTACATTATCAAATGGCCTGAAATAATAGTAATTAACTAATTATCGTAATAAGTAAAAATGACTATTATGAAAAATATGACATGCACTTCTTATAATAAATTGAATTCCAGTGATAATGCATAAAAGTGGAATGACCAGCAACACGAAATCAAGAAAGATGTTTCATGTATATTAAAAGGTCAACATATCATGGTTTAGAGTTAAGATTTTTGAAATTGATACAAATATTATCCAACTAGATTACTCATGTTTTCACACCGAAACGTGCACTACCCATAGAACATGCTAAGAAGCCAGAAGGTGCTATTATATAATTCCTCCGCCCCCATAAATCAGATTTATATTTTTTTCACCACTATTAAGAAATATATTAATTATTAGAGTATAATTTGGATATGTTATTTTTATTTATTACTTATTTTTAATTATTTTTTTTATACCATACTCATATTTTCCCATATTTATTATTAAAGGTAGAATTGAAAAAAAAATTAATTTTTTATTATCTAAAATAAAAATTGTTCTGAGACATATTTTTTTCACAAACCTACTAACTAATATGGAACGGAAAACGTATCTTACAAACTGAAATATTCAATTAATCTCGTAACGAACATAAGATCTTTATGTTCTCGTAAAGGGAGTATTTGGTACGGAGGAACATGTTTTTTTGTTTTTTATGTTTGGGTGATAAAAAATTTTAAAATATATTTTTTTAGAAAAACAAAATTTTTAAAAATAATTTTCAAAAGTAACTTCTCTGGCTATTACAAGTAGGAAAACAAGTTCTACACGAGATATTTTAAAGAGATATTTCATGTTGATTGTTTCTTTTCTGCCGTCTAACACACCTCATTTTTCCTTCAACCTCCATCCCCATCCCCAGCACCCAGCACCCAGCACCCAACAACCCCTGTCCGCACACCCATATTTCATATTTATCTAGAATATGTAAAAATATTTTTAGGATAATATTTTTTTCTTGAGTACAAAATAAGAAATTAAGTAAACAAATCCACTTATTTTTTTAAAAAAATATTTTCCTTCATATCGAAATATTCAAATTGTCATCGAAATTATTACTTTGATATTCTTGCCAGAAAAGCAAAAAAATAAAAATAAAAATGCAAACATCAGGCTTTAGATCATTAATCCAATTCAGTAAAAACAGAAATACAATTTAAGGGTGTATTCGGTGCGGAGGAAAATATTTTTTAGGAAATATTTTCTTGAAAAATATTTTTTAGGAAATAAATTGCTTTTAACTTATTTTTTTGTGTCCTTTAGACAAATAAAAAATATTTTTCTAAAAATATTTGTATTTATCTAATACAAAATAATGAGAACAGATAGGAATTGATCCATAGATATTGTTGTGGCTGAGGGAAGGTGAGGGGTATAAGGTGGGGATAGGAGGTGGGATGAGGATGGAGTAGGTGGAATAATGGATGTATGTTGGAGAGGAGGTGAGATGAAAATAAGAAAAAAATTTAATTTTTAAAGAAAAATTAAAAAATTTAAATTTTTTTTCACTATTTCCTTTGAAGGGGGTAAGCTGGAGTGATTGCTTTGTGGGTGGGAAGGGATAGGGGATGTAGGTTAGGTAAGCGAAAAATCATAATTTTCTTTTTTAATTTATTTTTGAAATAAAAAAATTTGGTTAGGATAAAAAATATAATTAAAAAACTTAGAATTAAAAAAAAATTTTTTTTGGGGGTGGGGGGCACGACATGGGCTGATGGGTCGAGATAGGGGATGGGGTTTAGGATAAGGATGAAGGTGGGATAATTATACAAGTGGTAGAAAATTTTAATTTTTTTTTGCGTATTTTTATTTTGGATATTATTTTTTTTAATTTTCAAAGTACTTATTTTCTAAAGAAAATATTTTTTAAAATCTTTTTAACTAAATGAATAAATAAAATATTTTTTTTTCATATCGAACTCACCACCCTGAGAGAAATTTATTTGTAACAATCTACGAAATACCAATTATATAATGCAATGCTTGATAAATGATGCATGATACACAAAAATTCAAATGTTACTACAGCTGTATATAGTTTTGACATAACGATGAAAACTGTTTATTACTTGTATCATATTATTCATTTTTTACGCATGTGTACAGACTAATCCAACAACTTGTTGCAGCAAAGAATGCTAGTGGAAGTAGTTTGTCTTCTTGATCAATTTTTTAAAAATGGTCAAGAATTAATTATGGAAAATAAAGATTTTCACCCTACTCTTGGGGCTTTATTGTTTACGAAAATTTACAAATATGGGACGAGAGAACATTACGTTACATATCCTATTAAAGATCCTTCAATAATGAATAATTGTTGCCTTTTCAGTTATCGGACTTTTTTATGACACAACTAATTTGGCTTTTGACTTCAAATTTAAAATAATTATGTACTCTTGTGTAACATTTTATATTTGGTTTAGTTGATGTTCACATTTGAACTATCTACACTTATTATATTGCACCCTTTATTGAAATTGGAATTATTTCTTCATTATTTTTTGTTGTAGCCAGCCTGCTTTTGTGCTTGATTGTCTAGTGAACCGGCTGTGTTTACAGCTTTTTTCTTTTCTTTTTTCTACTTCTTAATTCTAAAACAGGAAAATAAGGTAAATAGTCCTTATTATTTTTCTAAAATTTTAGCTTGACTACTTGCAGGTTTGTTTCTTCAGGCAATTCGTAAGATCTGTCCCAAAAGTTGATTACTTAACACTACGGCACGGATTTATCACGGTAACTTCATCTTCATTTGTTTCCAATTAATTTCATGCATGTCAAACAAAAACTAAATTGAAGATGCATTTAGTTATTAATACAATACTGAAGTTCAATTTTTTTTTTTTAAAAAGGAATTACATTTCGTTTGACCTTTTAACTAGTAATTTTATATAATATGATCAGGCGCATTTAGCACCTCAGAGCCACCAAATATTCGATTTCCAGAAGTACATCAAGCGATCACTTGAAGAAGATTTTAAAGTGGTCGTAGGAATCAGGTTATTTAACACTTCGCTTTATTAATTGTGTAAACAGAAATTGATATTCTTTCATGCTAATCTTTTTTAGCTTACTCAATTATCTCTTTGTGTTTTTTCTCAGTCCCCCAATATGGTTCCTCGCCGTGCTGTTCTTACTCTTCAATACTCATGGTAAATACAAACTTTATATCTAAATATTGATAGCAAAAATGGTTAGAATATAGGGTGTAATTTGACGTATTGCAAATATTAAGAACTTTTATACTGTTAGTATAGTAAAGTAACAATAGATCAGTTATCATTTTCAGAATTTCATTAATATTATTATCATAAAATTTGCCTCTAATATCTTATAATTAACCTGAAACTATCGATATCTTGAACTGGATACTTCGGTTAACCAGTGACATTGTATATCATTTCCGAGCAATTACGTTTGACTAACACATTTCATTATTATTAATTTCTGGACAGGCTGGTATTCCTATCTCTGGCTACCATTCATCCCCCTGATTGTAAGTAGCCAGTTTACATCTTTCAATTGATGACTTGTCTGGATGTCAATGTTGTTTTTCACATCATATATCAATTCAAAGTTTGTATATTTATTTATTTGTTTCATTTTCTTTAGGACCATAAAATATTATTAAATAAAAAAATGCATTGTAGGTGATATTGCTGGTAGGGACGAAGCTACAAGTGATAATTACAAAAATGGGGCTAAGGATTCATGAAAGAGGAGAAATAGTGAAGGGGGTACCAGTGGTTCAGCCAGGGGATCACCTTTTCTGGTTCAACCGTCCTCGCCTCATTCTTTATCTCATTAACTTTGTCCTTTTTCAGGTAATTTATTAACCTATTTCTTTTCTTCTTTTTATTCCTTTACAGTTAAGTTTTGTACATTAAGGAATCGTTATTAAATAATGGTGTCGGAATTAATAATAATGGGGTTACTTTATGTAATGATAAATGTACATTTATTGAATTAAAAATGGGATATACGGGTTTTAATGTAAGTAATTGTGCTTAGTTTAGAGTAGATAAATTGAGATTTTATTATATATCTTAACTTTAGATTTGTTTGTAACATCGAACAACCTTTATAGAAGGATAAATGTGTCATTTTGTTCTTTATTCTCGGGATTAATAATTCAATACGTGATTATTATCCTACTCTTTGTATTGGATAACAATAATATCACAATTGTGGTATAACTAATTGTAGAATAAAAGTCCAACCAAATATAAGATAAACCAATTCTCAAATTTAATTTTCAAATTATAATCTCATATCCTTCAAACTAACGACCCGTAATAGTATATAATTACTAGTAATAGTTTTACACAATTATATAGGCTTACTTACCTATAAAAGTATCAGATTGTTTATAACAATCCAACCTGATTTAATAACCAAAAAATGTGATTAATATACTTAACAAATTAAAATTACATTAAATATAAAATACTTACACTATAATACAAAAATAATTAGCTATGAATTTCATTGCTGATCTATTAATTAAAGCGCTCGAAGCTAAGAGATTTATTCTGATAATATGTGGCTAATTAATTTTTCACTAAAGCTAAGCAACCACTGATTTTATTGTCTAGCTAATGAATTTATCCATCGCAATTCAACTAATTCCTGTCTTTCTTTTATCAGTAATGTTTACACTTTTATTGTTTATAAATAAACTCAATTTCTTATCCCCTAGTTATCAATTTAGCTCTCTTATAACCAATCATTTAAATGGATTTTAATTGTTTATTATTATTATTTTTTTTTTTTGCATAAATGCAGAACGCTTTTCAATTAGCCTTCTTCGCTTGGACTTGGGTAACCACTCTCTATACGCCAGCTTTTTCCTATTGCCATTTACTAACCTTATAGAAACCAAAATATAGTAAAATAAACAAAGAATTTAACAGGTGAGGGGGAGAACAAAGCTAATGATACATTTTCTTTTCCCTTCTGTTTGGATGATATCAGTATGAATTCGGGCTGAAATCTTGTTACCACGACCATACTGAGGATATTGTCATCAGAATAACTATGGGGTAAGAATTGTTACTTATAATATTTTTTTTAATTATGTATGATGTTTGGCTATTTCTTTTACTACTACAGAAATTAGCCATGAATAAAATTTGTGGCTTAGCCGCAAAATCTGTCGCTAATCCTATTTGGGGAGGATTAGCAAAAAAATCTATTAGCTACATGTACAATTCAGCGATGAAGTCCCTAGTTAACTTTATTTATTTTTCAATTCATAAAATTAACATATTGTTATGGTATTATGATCAGGGTTCTCATTCAGATTCTTTGCAGTTATGTCACCCTTCCTCTTTATGCTCTCGTAACACAGGTAATGAATTGAATACAGTTTCATAATTCAAATAAATCTTGAATATTAATATGTCCTATCTTTAATATATAGTAGTGAGATTAATTACGTCTGCAGTTTCTTTAATTTACGGGTTTGATTAGCATCTCACACAACATTGACCTACTGCTTCGTTACGCACATAGAGAATTGAAATTTAACTTATATGTACTGTCAGTATAATTTTGCACTTATGTAAAGCATTTTGTATAGCATATTACTTTTTAAGTTAGTAATTTTACTTATTCTAGGCAATTATATCTAGTCAATTTTACAAATTTATAGTGCAATTAGTATAAGTTAATTACTCAAACAATTTACTATTGAAATATTATTGAGATAAGAGTGTTTAATAGTAAGTTTCACCTAAAGTATAAATTGTGACGTGTGTAATATGACCGATCCAATCACAAGACAAGCTTACCTATAAAGATAGGAATGATGTTGTATAAATGAATTGCTCAAAGATTTATCTAGTTGTATAAATGAATAGCTCAAATTTTTTATTCCATATACACAAAACAGTATAAACAAAGTTTACATTATTAGTCTAATTTAATCTATTGTATTGTATAATTACTTATACGTCAAGCTAAGTTGCTGATTCGAGTTATCATGTATATACTTTCTAGTAGTTTCCTCTTAGGTAATTTGATTAGCGTACAAAAGTAAATGCAATGCTCAAATGTTGTACATAATTGTAAACAGATGGGTTCAAATATGAAATCAACCATCTTCAATGAAAGAGTAGCAACAGCGTTGAAGAATTGGCACCACACGGCAAAGAAACATGTTAAGGATCAAAGCAAGCATTCTAATCCAGTGACACCAATGTCAAGTAGGCCAGGAACGCCTTCTCATCATGCCATGTCACCCGTTCATTTATTACGAGGCCACTACAGGAGTGATATGGGCAGCCTACAAAACTCGCCTCGTAGATCAAACTATGATGTTGATCATTGGGACAACGAGGGCTTGCCTTCACCTTCCCGGTTTTACCAGGAGGCTAGTGGCTCATCATCATACATGCATCAGATTCAACTTGGTCAGTTGGATCATGACTCGCCAGAAGTTATTGGGCCTAGCTCGTCACAAGTGGTTCCTCTGCCTCAAGAGGATCACGAACAACATGAGATCACTATTGTTGGATCCAGAGATTTTTCATTTGAGAAAAGAACAACCAGTATATAGATATTATTTAACAAGGCGCTTTATATTCTAAATTATTTTTATTAATTTATACTTGATTATGGAGAAATGAGGATTGTAAATTTGATGCTAATTACTACCGCAGCAATGGATGCATGGTGTAAATCGCTGTAATATAAGAGTTCAATAATTTGATTTGAAACCAAATGCAAAGAAGACATTTAAGTCTTCCATTATCAAGTCAGAAAACTTATCCCCAATGCTCCAACTTCTCATTTGAATAGAACTCATCTTCTTTTAATTCTTTGTTTACTCCAAAATCAGTATAATTGCATTTGTACGAGGTCAACAGCATGCGTATTAATTAAACTTCAATTTTAGATTCATTTATTAGTGGTATGATTAATTATTAAGTTAACAATATGATGGAAGTGCAGTAAACAACAAATGATAATGGAAAGTAAGTATAGACCTAGAAAATAGTGTTTTAATATGTAATGATCCTCAAGATTATTTTTTTTTAATTTTTTAGCGCATTTTACCATTTTGACCTCTCATATAGTTGCTTTATGATAAACTAAGTTTGTTTTCATGGTTAATTTTATAATGAAAAGGATTTTATGCAAGTTTTGGAGAAATTTCAGTTTTTGAGCTTTAAAGTGGAAAATAATAAACTTTTAGGATCATTCGGAGTTTGGGACCTCGTATTGAAAATTCATCTGTTCCATCAACTCCGGAATGTCGATTTGGTATATAAATACCTTTCGTTTGAGTTTTAGCCCTTTTATGATGAGCTTAGATGGTTTGATAGGATAATTTGAAAGTTTAAGTTGTAAGTTTGACTTAGGTCAATATCCGGAGTTAGACTAACCCGATTCAAAATTTAGCGATTTCATTAGTTTCGAAATGTGATTTTTGAGTTAGTAGAACTATTGGATTGGGTCTCAATGCATTTCTGTAAGTTTTGAAAAAAAATATATGTTTTGAAAGTTAAAAGCATAAAAGAGTTGACCAAAGGCAACATTTGGTGATATCAAGCTCGAAATGAATTTTCAATAGTTTTTTTACATTCAAAATATGATATTTGGTCTATTTGAAGGTTTGGTTCAGTTCCTGAGACTTTTGGATGAGTTTTAAATCATTATTTTGAAATTTGGAGATTCTTATATTAAGAGTTGACTTCGATCAACATCTGATTAAGATGACCTCGTTTAGATATTTTAATGATTCCAGAAGCTTTGAGATGTGTTTTACAAGTGCTTTACACTATTTTTTTGTGGTTGGGGGGTTCCAAATGAGTTTTAGGTACTCGTTCGTGGTTTGAAGTTTTTGACTGTAGAGTTTTAATAGTATCATTTGACTGAAATGAACTTATTTTGATGTGTGAATGGTATCAGTAGGTCCGTATTGAAATTTCAGAACTAACACAAAAAGAATCGGGTCATTTTTTTATCATATGATGAAATTATTGCCTTTTTAGCAAAAATAATATTGCTGGTAAAGAAATTTCTGGCGCATTGATCATTGTATTTAAATGTTATATTGTGCTTATTTGGTATTTTGAGCATATTGAGAGTTATAGAACTCGAAATTGAGTGATTCTTGCGCCATTCTTCTTGGTTAAATAAGGGAGTTAGTATCCAATACTCCTTTTGATATTCTTCCATAATTTCTTCAGTTGCTGTTTTTTGTTCATCCGCAAAATTATTGGAGAAAAATTGGGGTTTTATCAATTCAGACTTGTTTTTTTTATGAAACTTTATATTTAGGATCTTGATGCTATGAGTAAGCTGATTTTATCATAAATTCACTGATTTATCAACTATTTTATCATTTTAAACCGTGTATAAGCTTGAAAATTTTAGGTTTCCCCGATTAAATTAATGTTTGATAAATTAATGATTTCAAGGTCGTTTTAAACTAATTTTTTTTTAAAAAAATTCATATTTGAAATCCCAAAGTTATGAATAACATGATTTCGCAAGAAAATTCGAGATTTGCCATTGTAGATCGGGTTTGATCTTCTGAGTTTACTTTTTGGATCGAGTTTTAAAGTAGGGGAATATGAGTGTTGATAGTTTTTTTCTTATATAGAATTCATGTTTGAATAGATTGTGAAAGGGCGAAGGTACTTCAAAAAAGCAAGACTTTGACTTCAGTGTTTTATCCTCTTTAAAAGCAAGTTAAGGTTTATTTGGTCTTTCTATAAAGTGTTAAAAATTACGTACTAGATAAATGTAGATTTGATAGAAATGGGTACCGCAGGTTGATATTATTTAGTATGTCTGGTCTAAAATGAACAAGTTTGAAATAATGTAAATACTTGATGAAATTAATTAATCTTATATATAATTGAGTTGGATTATGAATTGCTTAATTTGACTCATGTAGTTAGAAATGGTATCTTGATAATAAAATGCGGCTTAAATGTACACTTCTTTTTTAAATTGACTTGATGAATTATTTATACCATTATAATCAAAAAATTATGGTGCCCGTGAGGCTAAATTGAGGTATAAAAGATATTCTTGAAAGTGAATGCCCAATATATGTAAATGAAAGTTTCTCACCTTATAATAATAGAATATGATACTTAGACTATGTCTTGTGAGCTATAGGAAATGATTTGGAGAGACAGTCCGAGTCTCGTTCTGAATGTATGATTTGTATAGACAGTCGAAGGTTCATTCCAGAGGTCCAGAATATGGATAGACAATTCGAGGCCCGTTCTGTATATTTGATTTAGATGATAGCCCGTGGTTCATACCGGAGGTCTAGGATGTGGATAGACAGTCCGAGGCTTTTATCGGATGTCTGAGATATTAATTAGACCATCCGAGGCTCGTACTAGAGGTCGTGAGATATGTAGTACATGGCCTCGTGAGTCCTCCATGGATCCTGACTAAGACATAGATAAATGTCAGCATTTGTGTACATGAGATGGACATGCATTGAGCTACTTGCATTATGCATTGCTTTTATTTGATATGACATTGATTATCTGTCCATATATGTTGATTCATTGAGATTATCTAATATTGACTGATTCTTTGAGATTATCTGATATTCATTAATTTTTAATTTATTTGATATTATTTGATTCCTTGATATTATCTGATTTGACTGATCCTTTGAGATTATATGTTATTTGATGATGATTTTTAATTGTATGGAATCTAGATGATTTCAATGATCTCGATTGATACTGATTATCAACGGTTGAGTATTTCACTAGTGTTTCATGGCTGAGGGTGTTGAATATCTATTCGAATTTGTGCATACTGATTTGTATTATTGACTAAGCTGTTGTATTAGTGTATATAAACTATTGCATGTTGTAGTATATCGGAGGATCAGTTGGATGTCAGGAGATTTTATTTTTCT
>JBDJHY010000097.1:1396556-1418498 GCA_039654485.1 Withania somnifera
AAATGATTGGGTGGCTTTAGTAGAAAACCATAATTTTTTGTGAGGTTCTCTAGTTTTTGGTATTCTTATTGCAAATGGGTGTTTATGCACTTCATTAATGAAATTTGATTACATTACAAAAAAAAGAATTTTCTTTAATATTCTCCTTATGAATCTAGGCTAGTAATTTTATGAGTTTTCACATTCAACAAACCACTTAATGTATAGTTCTTTAGACAAGCATGACTTGTCGTTGAGACTTTTTTCTTGAGACTTTTTTCTTTTAGGTGCAGGATGATATCAGCCATACATATGGTTGGAGAATACATAATTGGAAGGAGTATTTTAGTCAATGCCATCTTGTGGTTGCTTAGTCATAAAATGCAACGCCAAGGTCGAAATATACAATTGAGGAGGAACTTCTACTGAAACTGGAAACGGCGAATTTGATGCTTGAGAAACTAGAGAGGCTGGTTATTGATCCTCAACTTGCATTGACTTCCCTGCGTACATACCCCATAAGAAGAGTGATCCGTTTAAACACCTTACTTGATGAACATCCCATAACTAGTAACCCACTGAATGATGTTAGACTCTAAAATCTACAACAACAATATACCCAATATTCTGACAAAGTGGGGCCTGGGCAGGGTGGAGTGTATGCAATTCAATGCACTACCTCAAAGGTGAGGTAGAGAGGTTGTTTCCAATAGAGCCTCAACTCTAGACTGAAACACCACACCTCACCAAAACTCCAGGAACAACAACAAACCCAATATATTCCCACAACATAGGGTTTGGGGAGGGCAAAGTGTACGCAATCTATACCACTACCTCAGGTGAGGTAGAGAGGTTGTTTCCGATACTCTCGGCTCACGACAAAACCACAGTTTAATAGAACAATAAACAATACATAGTAATAGAATGACAACTAATAGTACAACAATAAACAATACATAGTAATAGCAATACACTATCTCAAAATAATACCACAATGAATCTATCATAGAAAAAAACATGACATTATACAGCGGAATAGGTAGTAGTTGGTTACCTTCCTCGGTGAACTTCCTTTTGCATGGCCTCAATTTCGGCTTTGATTTGGGGAAACTGCTGTAACTCCAAACTAACCTTAACAAGATCATCCTCCTCCTGCAATTTGGCAGTGAGCTCTTGGCGGTCGGCATTTAGGTTCTGAATATCGATCCTAACCCGAGTCATCTCTACACTAAGCTCATCGACTATATGGACATCATAATCGTTTTTTCGGGCCTTCTCGTAAACCTCACGCATTTCAACATCCCTATCAGCCTTCATAGTTGCGGCTGTGGAAGAGAGAAGATGGAGGAACTCTTGCTGAACGTCGGAGAGTTCCTGCTTAAGAGCGACGTGCACGACAGCTAGATGGTGGTTGTCCAGGAGAGTTTCGATCTCGTGTTCTTGAGCCACTTCCCGATCATCGATTAAGATTGACGGTGAATATGGGTTTGGGATTAGGCTTCGGGCGGTGAAAAATGGACCACCTTCCAAACCAAAATCTACCTTTTAACCAGAATGGACTCCATCCCATTAACCTTTTACCCTAATACGCGTTTCCGCTTGTTCCTATCTAGGGCCATGTGCTTGGTAAACTACAATTGCTTCATGTCATGTCTAATAACATCCTTTCAATATTTATTCGGTTTACCTCTACCAAACTTGAAACCATCCATCATCAACCTCTTACACCTCCGCACTAGGGCATCCAAGCCCTTCCTGATCACATGCCTGAACCGTCTCAACCTCGCTTCCTACATATCTCTAACAACTTCATTCCTGATCATATCACTTTTAGTAAATCCACACATTCATTATCTACCTTATCAAAAAAAGGTCCACATCATCTTGGCAAGTGTGTGACATGCAATGTTCAGGAAAACATGTTAAGTGATGAAGTGAGGCCAGGCGAGGCTAGGTCGCCTCGCTGCAGTGAGGCGATATAGGTTTTGTAAGGGAGGCACTTCCTGCATTGAGGCGTGAAGCGAGTTGAGGCATATACTTCTTTTCAAAAGACCTTTTAAAGGTTGAGTTTAATATTAAAAAATAGAGTATTAGTTAGGTGAATATACAGACTCAAAACTAGGGTTTTGTGTTGCAAAATGTTGCGACTTCTTCTTCTTCTTCAGGTATTATTCTTTTTCCTTTTTCTTCTTCTAGCTTCTGCTTGACCCATTTTCTTTTACCTTTCTTCTTTTGTTTTTTTTCCTTTCTTTCTTCTTCTTCTCCTTTGTTTAAGTTCTACTACACTTCTCCCTTGTTTACTACACTTCTCTCCTCGGTTTTCCTTTCTGTTCTGATTTCACTCTGAGTCAAGCAGAGTTGTCGTTATGGTTTAAGGGGGTATAATTCAAGCGTACATAAGAAGGGTAAAGAAAGTAGCCACTTCAAGACTAGTTGAGGAGGTTGAGTAAGATGATGAAGTTGAAGATGATGAGTAATATAATGATACTAGAGGAATAGAAGATCTTGACTATCTTGAGCTAGATCCCAAAAGAATAAGAATTAGATGTCTTGAAACATCATTAACTTTGATTTTGTTTGTCCTATGGTTTATGGAGGGTTTTATGATACCTATCATTTAGCTTTTAACTTGAGCTTTTTTTATATATATTTTTTATTTTTTTGTAAGAACGTTTGCTTCACTTCAATGAAGCGAGCACTTCGTTTCACACTTCTTTTAAAGCGTGAAGTAGGGCCTTATAGCTTTTGCCCGCTTCATGCTTTCATGAAAACTGCTGACAGGTACCACTTATAGGGCGACATGTGCCAAAAAAAGAGACCAATGGAAAAAAAGGTACTCCACGTGGTGTTGTCCAACCACCTCACGACCATCATCTTCTCCAACTCCCCTCTCCCCTGCCATGATTTCCTAATGCTATCTTCAAAGATCACTTCTTTTTCCACCACACAGTGACATGCTTTCTTGAGCACTTCCAAGAAACCTCCGGCCATTGTTTTTCAAACCCATTTCCACCCATAAGACCTTATCTTCAGATTAGAAAAGAGTCAAAAGGCTCCTAAACTATTTAGGTTTTATCCGTTTAACACATAAGCTATGGTTAACTATGGTGTGCTACAGTGCTGCTGTTGTACCCCTTAAGTATGACAGTTTCCATCTAAAATCCCCTTCCAATGCCAAATGACATTGGAGCTGCGTCACACTCTTTGTAGTGTGTGGGAGCTAGAAAATAGGCAACAAAGAATCATTGTGTCATTTTACATTGTTTTTTGTTTCCTATTTATTAGTCCCTCCATTTCAAAATAAGTGATAATTTTTAACTTGGCCCACACCCCTTAAGAAAACTATTCTTTCCTAAAAAGTAACATGTATTTTCTACCAACTTACACTTAATAAATACCTTTAAAAAGATTTACTCCCTCCGTTTCAGTTTACTTGGCCTTTCAGTTTACTTGGCCTTTATACTAAACATAGATGTTTAATTTTAGCAAATCAAGAGAGTTTTTTTTAATAATTACTTATTTTCCATATTACTCTATGTATCAAATAACTACATAAAGTAGCTGTCATATTTAGAAATTCGAAGCATAAATAGTAAGGTTAGTTTAGTAACTTACACGTCTAATTAAAGCTCTTTTTAGGGGTGTGTCATAAGAAACGGAGGGAGTAGCTCCTTAGTAGTTCCATAGTTGTGCAGAACTCCCTTTAGTTACATATGGGTAAAATTGGAAGATCATTATTAGTTCTTGAATTTGTGAAACAATCATGACTGAATATTGATAATATTAAACTCAATTAGAAAAGATATGTTATTGATGCTTTTGTCGGGAAACAATATCCAGACGCAAGAATTAATAGGCTTAGTATTTTTTGAATTATTTTGTTAGTGGAAAAAAACTTCCGTCAGTACATTAGAAGTCTTGTAATTTAAGTCACGGGACTGACTTTTCTATTTCTACTATGTAAACCTCTATTTAAGGAGTTCATGTTATTAATAAAAGCAGTTAGGTTTTATACAATACAAAGAGTTAGAGCCTTCTCAAACAAGTTCTCGGGTCTACAATTCCCTAAATGAATTGCAAAATTTCACAATCATAGGCAGGTCCAAAAACAAGAACAAGGGCCCAAACCTGAACCTTGGACCCGACTTTCAAGTTAATCGTCCGGCTTCTCGATCTAGAACTAGGGACCTTAATAATTTGGTATCAGAGTATGTCATCATGGACGAAAATACTATAGAAGCAAAGATACGAAGTCTTTTGTAGGAAGTCCAAACTCAAACTGAAGAAAGGTAGCAGCTTCAGAAGTAAGGATGGGCGCCAAATTCCAGCAACTATCACAACAGGTTGAGACCTTAATCCCCACCATGGCACATGCAAATTGAGGTGAAGTTGGAGACCATAGCGCTGCTTTTGTCCAATAAACAAGTAGTACAGGACTACAGGTGAACAACTAGATGTGCGCTTAGGCGGAAGAAACAACAACAATAACCGTGGTGCTGATGGCAACAATGGAGGAAGAGATATAGTTCCCAGATACTCCGAATTAGACTTTCCTACTTATAATGGAAGTGACGATCCTCTTATTTGGCTTCACCATTGTGAGAAATTCTTCTCCAACCAGCGTACTACCAATCAAGAAAAGTAGGTTTAGCTGCCTTTCACATGGTAGGGGAAGCACAATTGTGGGTTTATCTATTGGAATTGGAGGAACCCAATTTAACATGGGGTGTCTTCAAAGAATATTGTACTCTTCGTTTTGGCCCACCAATGAAAAGCAATCCATTAGGGGAATTGATCAACTTGAAACAAACTAGTTCTATTGAAAATTATCAGAGGAACTTCCAAAAATTGTTGGCTCGTGCATCATCAGTACGTATAGACCAACAAGTAAATATTTTTACAGCAGGGTTAGTTGATTTGATCATTCTCAATGTTGAACTTCATAACCCATCTAGCCTAGTACAAGCAATGAATCTGGTGAGAGCATTTAATTTCTGGCAGCATACAAGGGGTTATAGTTCAGCCGTAAATATTAGTGCAAGGGCTGCCGCTGCGGCAGTAAATCCGGGTGCTAAGGTAACTGCTTCTAATCATTTTGTGAAAAAAGTTAACTCATACTGAGATGGCTGCACGACGTGCAAAGGGGTTGTGCTGCAATTGTGATGATCCTTATTCTCAGGGCCATCAGTGCAAAAAGTTATTTTGTTAGAAGTAGAGGAAGGGGAATCTGAAGACTTACCAACAGATAATGGAGAGCCTGCCATCTCGCTCCATGTTATCACATGCAAACAACATGCAAATACTATGCAGTTGCAAGTTGTGATCGGTAAGAAGTTGTTGTTTAGCTTAGTTCGGGCGGTACACATAATTTTATTAGCTCAACGGCTTCCCAATGTTTAGACTTGCCTATCCAGCATCGAAGAAATCTCTATGTATCGGTGGCGAATGGCGAGAAAATTTCTAGTTTGGCCATTTGCACAGCAGTGCAATTTTGTGTTCTTAACCACTCCTTCGTTGTTGATTTATATGTGATTCCTTTGGATGCTTTTGATATTGTCCTAGGTATCACGTGGTTGCAAACACTAGGGCCTATTCTGTGGGATTTTGCTTTATTGACCATGAGCTTTCAAGTGAAGGGGGAGCATATCATTTTATATGGACAACAACTATTTCAGCCACACATCTTTTGGGGGATTCTAAGCAAGGTGAGCTCGAGAAAGTATTAGCTGAATTCAATGATCTATTACAATAGCCTGGTCTGCCTCGTATGTGTTCCTGCGACCATCGTATATACTACCAGGAACTGGTCCGGTGGTAGTTCGGCCCTAGCGTTACCCTCATTTTCAAAAGGATGAGATTGAGAAACAGTGTGATCAAATGCTCCAGCAAGGCATTATTCGACCCAGTCATTCTCCATTCTCATCACCTGTACTGCTAGTCCGAAAACATGATGAAAAATGGCGCTTTTGCATGGATTATAGAGAACTAAATACCAAAATAGTAAAAGACAAATTCCCTATTCCACTAGTGGAGGAATTGCTTGAAGAATTGCAGGGAACACAGTTTTTCACCAAGCTTGATCTTCGTTTTGGCTATCGTCAAGTCTGCATGGATTCTAAAGATGTGGAGAAGACGGCTTTCAGAACACGTCATTGTCATTTCGAGTTCCTTGTCATGCCATTCAGATTGACTAATGCTCCTTCTACTTTCCAAGCATTAATGAATGAAGTATTTCAAAGGTACCTACGTCAATTTGTACTCTTATTTTTTTTTATGACATCCTTGTGTATAGCAAGAATTGAGAGGATCATTTGTCACACATGCGAATCATCTTTGAGTTGCTGCAAGCTCATCGACTTTATTTGAAGAAACCCAAATGTTCCTTTGGCGAGAAACAAGTAGCTTATCTGGGCCACAGTCTCAAATATAGGTGTGTCAGCTGATGCTAGAAAATTGAGGCAGTTGTGGACTGGCCGCAACCACAATCCATAACAGCGTTGCGTGGATTCTTAGGATTGGCAGGATATTATCATAAATTCATCCAGAATTACGGTCTAATTGCTGCCCCCTTAACAAGTATGCTTAAACGACATTCTTTTTAGTAGAATGATGATGCACTTTCTTCTTTTGGAGCTCTTAAAAGGGCATTAGTTGCTGCTCCCATGTTACAGTTACCGAACTTTGAAGAAGAGTTTATAGTTGTGTGATGCTTCAGGGATTGGAATAGGAGCCATCTTTCAACAACAAGGACATCCCATTGCTTTCTTTAGCCGTAAGCTAGCTGACCGGCACTTGAAACTTCCAGCTTATGAACATGAATTGATAGGCTTGACAAAGGCAGTTCGACACTGGAGGCCTTATCTCTTGGGTCGAGCCTTTCTAGTTCGAACAGATCACTACAGCCTTAAGTACTAGTTAGATCAACGTCTTACTACTTCTCCTCAACAACATTGGCTTAGCAAGCTGATTGGGTTTGATTTTCGGGTGGCATACAAGGCTGCGCGATTGAATACAACTGCAGATGCATTATCACGGCGAGAAGTGGTGGAAGAGATGTTATTTGCTATTTCTCAGCCAGAAGTTTTGATATTTGAGGAAGTTCGGGCAGAAGTCAAGCAGTCGCCCATTCTTCAGGAACTTCAAGCTAAAGTTGAACAGGGAGAGATGGGTGCCGATTGGGTGTTTCGAGATAGGTTGTTATTCTTCAAAGACAGAGTCTACCTTTTGCCAAACTCACCATTTAAAACTTCGGTCTTGTCTGGGATTCATGATACCACACATGAAGGTGTTCAAAAGACCTGCAATGTATTCACAAGGATTTTTATTGGCCAGCTATGAAGACAGCTATCAAAGATTATGTTGCTGCCTGTTCAGTTTGCCAACATAATAAGGCTGTTTATTTGAGTCCAGCAGGACTGTTACAACCTCTACAACTGCCTAATCAAATCTGGTCGGATATCTCAATGGATTTTATAGATGGGCTGCCAAAATCGGGATGTAAAACAGTGTTATTGGTAGTTGTGGACAGGTTCTCTAAATATGCACATTTTATTTATCTTGCTCATCCGTATAACGCGTTATCTATTGCAAGGATTTTCTTTGAGCATATTGTTCGTTTGCATGGTATACCAGAATCAATTGTTAGTGATTGAGATGCCCGCTTCACGAGTACGTTCTTGAAAGAATTGTTTCGTTTATGTGGGACTAAATTAAACTTTCATCTGCTTATCCTCCACAATTAGTCGGTCAAACTGAGGTTGTTAATCAGACAATCGAGATGTATTTGTGATGCTTGGTGGGTCATAAGCCTACGAAATGGATAGACTGGATTCCGTGGGCTGAATTTTGCTACAACACCTGTTACCATTCAGCACTTCAGGCAAGCCCATTTCAGGTTGTCTATGGTCGGGAGCCTCGCCTGTTGCAATCCAACATGGCTGCAGTAGTCCGCGCGTTAATAGTCCGAGATGTTGCCTTATAGGATATTCGAGCTAAGCTCCAAAATGCACAACAGAAGATGAAAACAGTTTATGATAAGGGACATCGCGATGTGGAATTTTCTCCAGGATCTTATGTTTGGTTACGTCTACATCCTTATCGCCAAAAAACTCTGGCTAGTCGTGTATATCATAAGCTTGAACCAAAATACTATGGTCGTTTTGCAGTCTTGAAGGGCATTGGATCCGTCGCTTATCAGCTTGGTCTACCGACAGGTTACAAACTTCATGATGTGTTCCATGTGTCGCTTCTTAAGCCATTCAGGGGTGAGGTGTCTGCAACTCCACCTATCCTTCCACCAGTTCAAGAGGGACGGGTTGTTCTCACCCCTTTCTCTGTGCTTTGCTAACGTCTGAGTCGTGGTAATTGGGAAATTTTGGTGCAGTGGTGCCGCCTATCAAATCCGTCTTTCCAGAATTTAAGCTTGAGGACAAGCTTTTTCACTGGGAAGGGAGTAATGTTATTGATGCTTTTGTCGGGAACAATATTCCAAACGCAAGAATTAATAGGCTCACTGTTTTCTGAATTATTTTGTTAGTGGAATAAAACTTCCTAGGGTACATTAGAAGTCTTGTTATTTAAGTTACAGGACTTTTGCTATTTCTAGAATATTAGGATGTTTGCTATGTTATTTTAGTTTCATAGGACTCTTGCTATTTCTACTATGTTAGGACTTTTGCAACTGTAAACCTCTACTTAAGGAGTTCACATTATTAATAAAAGCAGTTGGGTTTTATACAATACAAAGAGTTGGAGCTTTCTCAAACAAGTTCCCAGGTCTGCAATTCGCTGAATGAATTGCAAAATTTCTCAATCATAGGCAAGTCAAGGAATAAGAACAAGGGCCCAGACCTAAACCTTGGACCTGACTTTCAAGTTAATTAATCATACATTTAAGCGTAAAACAAATTTTTTCTTATTTGTTCTTTTTCTTGCACTATTTTATGGTTCCCACCAATATAAAGTGAAAATAATGAATAAGCTTTGGTAGGTGGTGGAGTAGAAAGTAGGTGGGGGTGGTGGAAAAGAATGATTATAAAGAAAACCGAAAGAAAATGAAAGGGGAGACTGTAGATTATATGATCAAATTTAAACCATCCAATTTGTCTTAGATTTTGATTAATTGTTGACTGTTCATGCACGACAAATGTTGGGGGAAAACGTGCCCATTACCTGTCCAAATTTTGAGTATTAGTTGTGGAATTTCAAGTTAAAGAATGTAAAAGGATGCCCTTTTCAGGGCATGCAAGCTGGAAATTGATGCAAGTTGAGAGGGGTAAGTATGTATTGAGCCTTGATTTACTTTGGATTGCTAAAGAGAATCAGGAATTTTCTGTGAAGTGATGCTAGTAATTGGTGCCAAGAGAAGCAGTTGTTGAACAGAGTTGTTGGACAATGAGAATGATATGGAGAACTTAAGCACTCTTTAAAGTAGCATGTTTAGACGGACTTAATTTTTTAACATGCTTAGCTCTAGATAATCTTCTGAGTAAAGATTTTAACTGCTGCAGCTGGTGCATCTTTGGTGAAACCACTGAATCAGTAAGCCGCCTTGTTGACAATGTAGACAAACATGGCATTATTGGTGCATGTTCTGAAATATCAGCAAGCGAGGTATATAAAATGCAGACAAATATCGAGGACGTTCACACATTGTTGGACCCATGTGGATAGAGGTTAGGTGTCTTGATGGAGTTGTAGTAGTATGGTAAACTGCTGTTCAAATGCTATAGTAGTGGTGAACTGCGGAACATATGAAGAATGAATACTTTGGTTCTGATGCATATGAACGAAAAAGAGACATTCAAAGTTATTTGTACCACTAGTGGTGTTGACCCGTGCTTTTTAGCACGGGCGCAACAATTTGTGTGACACTATCTTTGGTTCGTTTCTTCGTTTAATTTGAAATATTCAGTTAATAATATTAGTTAAAAAATTACCTTTACTACATTTTATATGGAATTTACTTATTATAATTTTATATATATCACTTATTAAAGCAAGAAAATGTGTTTAAAAAATAAACAACCAGAAGTAGTAATGTAGCTAAGTAAAATTTCTTAAAATGCAACGAACCAAAGTATTCATAAAATATCAAACAAGCGAAAGTTTTAAACATATAATATGATTGTTATATAGAGTTTTTAGGATTGAAATTATCAACTATTAACTGTACTAACTTTCGAGTAAAACATTAATTATCATATAAAATTAATTATAACATTTTAGAGAAAACAATTAATCCCAAAATTATTTATACCGTTTATTAGTAAAATGAGAACACCTCCTCCTCCCTTGTTTGACCTTTTGATTTTTTTCATTTATAGAAAATAATAAAAACCTCTTAATATGATAATGCTCTGCAGAGAAGCTTTGTGTTGATTATTTGATCTTTCAGTGTTCAAAGTCTTTGTTTCTACTTCCTCTCCAGGTAGTATGCAAACTTTCAAGCTTTTTATGAGCTTTCTCCACTGTTTTCTTCCGACCTTTCTTTTTTATCAACTTCTCTTCAAGAAAAGTAGTTTTTAGTTATTATCATTTTTTAGTTTGTTTTAGAAAGAATGTTATTTATATATTTAATAACTTTTATTTCAACATTCAATATTGTTTATTTTAAGGAAGAAAATAGCCAAATGCCTTCCCAACATATATCCGAATTTTCAACTATGCACTTCAACTTAGCAGAGGTCCTATCCCCCTGAACCGTTTAAAACTGAAATTATTACCTCCTCAAATGCTTACGTGGCAAAGTGAGTGTATTTCACTCTCTTTGAGAGAGTGAGCACCAAACACAGGTATTAAAATTTTATTTTTAATATTTCTTTTATTTAGTTTTAATTTTAATTTTTTTCATTATTTATTTTCTTTCTTCTTCATAGCAACATAGATCAAACCTCTCATTATTCACCATCCTTAGGCAGCTGCTGCTGCCAGCCACCACCATCTCTGTCGGATCCACCACTTTCCCATTTTTCTTCATTTTCCTACCAGTTTCCTCCCAAAATAAATCCCTCCCCCTTTTCCCTTCTCCCATTGCCCAGCTCCCCCAAAATCGTCCCCAAATTTCAAGAATCAAATATAAAACAAAAATAAAAAATAATTTGCTAGTCACCCCTCTTCAATCCAAACCAATTCCACCTCCAATTCAAACTATTGGCCTCGTATCATCCACCACCCCTGCCCCCACTCCACCACCCGCCGCCACCAACCAAATTTGACGAGCAAAGGCATAGCTCTCGATGAGCTCCCCAATCACTGTTCACCTTTCTTCCTCACGATTGGAGCTATGATGATAGAAATTTGGTTGGAGAATGATAAATTAGTGAATCCCCACCTCTTTGATATCTTTCTTGAGTTTTTTATGGAGGCCGTCGGAGACTACCACTATCCGATTATGACATGGAAGACTAAATTGTTCGTAACGAACTTGTGGGTTTGATTCAAGAATTTTGATATTTTGTTTGGTGAGAAGGATGAAAATTTTGATCTTTGAAGGAGAAAATTTTATTGTGGGTTTGTAGAAGTAAAAACATGGTCCAAAGATAAAGGGTAAAAAATTGAAAAAAAAAAAGTTAATAAAATTTCCACATGATTTTCACTGTTCAACATGGATGTGGTTGTGGCTTTTTAAGGGTGTAGTAATTTCAGTTTTAAACAGTTCAGGAGGGTAATAGAACCCCTGTGAAATTGAGGTGTGTAGTCGGAAAGAAATATAGGTTGGGAGGACATTTGGCTATTTTCTCTATTTAAGGGAAAACGGGTAAATATACCCTTCAACTTTGCGGTTTAGAGTAGATATACCTCTTGATCAAATAGTGGTGGATATTACCTCCACTGTTTCACAAATGGTGTATATTTAGCCTTTTTTGTTAAATAATTTAAATTTTTTTTTAAAAAATAATCTTAAAATTGAGTTTTTATTTTAAAAAGCGATGTGGCTTAGAAAGTATATTCTATTTATCAAAATTGGGATATGACTATTCCGCAACTTTAAGTTGATAATGTAATACTACCATCATTGTATAAGCTAATTCATTATTAAACGTTATGGTTTAAGACATGAATATTAGTAAAATTGTATCAGAATACTCTTTTTATTAGAAAAATAAGAAGTTATTTAAAAATAATTGTATTAAATGTAGAAAGAGTGGAGATTGGGCATAAAGAGAAAATATGTGCATGGAGTAAAATACCATGTGGGATCTATCTCTACTTAAAATAAAAATGCAACAGTTGCCAACTGTACACGGTTGTTTCTTGGGGTACAAATGGCCATCAAACTTTTTGAAATTTAACAAAGGAGACAGAGGCCACTATGCAAATAAAGGCCAAAACAGGGGCAGAAACGGAAGTTGGAAAAGTACTGCAAAGGGATACTGTTGGAATTAACTTTGGTTGTGTAGCTTGGTTAGGAAGTCAAATTTTCAATGATGCAACATACAACACATTCCAGCATCATTTTTGTGATTTCTAATAATTTCCTTGGTCGGTAAGCATGTCGACCATCAGTTGTATGCTTATTGTCACTTATATAAGTAGTAGATCTATGTATTGGACTTGTGAGTCAGACAATTGAACTTTGGAAAGTAATCAGTCATAAACTTGGGGGAGTACAGCGTGACGTCGAACCAGTTTGGGTTTATACCTAAAAGATTTATTAATAGAAGGGGAAAAGAATCTCCACATGATAGTTATCGACCTTGAGAAAACACATGATATAGTGATTAGAAACGTCTTGATCATGAAGAATACTTTGGTTCTGATACATATGAACCAAAAAGACATTCAAAGTTATTTGCACTATCTATTGTGTTGGACTTGTGAGTCAGACAATTGACTTTCCAGAGCATAAACTTGGGAGCATTACATGGTGTCGTCAAACCAGTTTGGGTTTATATCTAATAGATTTATTAATAGTAGGAGAAAAAAATCTCCACATGATAGTCATTGACCTAGAGAAAACACATGAGATAATGATTAGAAAAGTCTTAATCAGTGCCCAAGACAAAGGAACACATATAATAGAGTATATGAATGTTATGGAGAATACAAAGAAGCGGTTACAAGTGTGGGAGCAGTGGAAGGAGATACACAGGAGCAGTGTTTTGGAAAGCGAGAATCGAAAAAAAAGCGATGAGGGATCGCTTCACCGAAGCTAGAAGCGTGAAGCTAAGTTGCTTGGACTCGGTATGGGTGTCCGATACAAGTGCAGATCTAGAGGTCGGATCTTTCATCATCTAAATTTTTGGGGATACAGATCTAGGTATGGATATGGTACGCGGATTTGGCTAAAAATAGTTCAAATATCTAAAATTAGAGTTGTAAAACCTAAATTATGGAATATTATATTAAAATTTTTAGGAGAATATTGATCTAGATGAGAAACTTGGAAGGTGATAAAAGTAAACGGAGTGACAGAGAAATTTTTATATACAAAGGTGTTCCATTTTCTTTTATTTTACATTAACTTTTGTTTCAGTTGCAATCTCATCGGTTTTGGTCATACTACCCAAGATCGGTTGACCAAATCAGTCCATACACCCACACCCACGACAACGGTGCAACACCTAAAGTGAAGAGTCCGAAAACTTAGGTGTGAAGCAAAGCGCACACTTTTTTAGTAAAAAATAAAAATGGATACTAGAAATAATATATTAAGCTAATCTTTTAATTCTTAAATTAAAAAGTATAATAGATACTAGAAGTAGATAGTCAATAATCTCGTAAGTCATAACATACTAGAAATGGCTCTCTTTTTGTGTCATTGGATAAAAAAAATAAACAGTGAAAGCAGAGACAACAACAAAAAACATTATGAAAACAGAGCACAACCGAGAAAGAAATAAAAAGAAGAAAAAAAATTGCAAACAAAAAAATAAAATAGAGAAATATTGCAGCGCAGTAGCGGAGAAGCTATATTGCAAAATATCTATTATTGCAGAGCGTGACCTATAGCAGTATTGCAAAACAGCAAGTTGGGAAAAAACAAACCTAGCAGCAGGCTCACAGAGGGAAACGAAGAAAAGACGTGAGAAAGAACTTATCTTGTAGTCCTTGAGAGAGTTGTAGCAGTGCTTGAAACTGTCTCAACAGTCGCACAGGAGAAGTGAAACAAACGGAAACGTTTGGAAAGAAGTCCCTTAGTATAATTTAAAAACAAAACTAGTTAAGTTAACCTCCTTAAGCAATCTTTATCTCTCTTTTCCTAAAAGCTCGCTTCTCAGTTTAGTTCCAGAAGTGAGCACTTTCTCACCATTTCTTTGCTTCAAGGCAGAAAAACGTTACCATGGCGCTTCGCTTTGCTTCGCTTCTCATTGTAAGTGATGAGGCGCTCACTTTCACAACACTGTATAGGAGTTTTTCATATCCTTGTATTTGGTCTAAGGATCTATCTTGAAGCCGTACTTAGTTTGGCATAGTCAGTGGTGAAGCTATAGTGGTTGAAAGGTGGTCGGTCACGCTCTTCATCGAAACATTATAGCATATATAGGACAAGTATTGTTTTTGTCGAATAAATAGTTAATACTGAACATCCTTGACACAACTGACAGAGTAACAGTAATAGCTCAACAACCAAGGGTGTTCGTAACAGCCAAGGTGTTGTGGGTTTGATTCACACAGGTTGCTAATTGTTTACATTCTTACAAGCAAGATAGGACCCATTGCCAACTGCACTGCATCCTAAGGCCCATTTTCAAACCAATAAATTTAATATCAAATAGAATGATCTTATTTTTATTTATTAATTTTATCATTTGAGATATCTTCTCTCCTTTATTTTCCATTTCCCTTAACAAACTGATTCTTCTATATAATGTTGTTCTTGTTAAGGGTCCTTTTTATACTGAAATTTAGGTAACAATAAGTTATTACTCCCTCCGTTCCTAAATTAGTATTTGCTTAGCCTTTTTCATTTTTTCCCTAAATAAGTGGTTAATTTAGATAATCAAAAAGACATTAATGATGTCCTTCCAAGTTTACAGCAACAACAAACCAGTATATTCCCACAAGGTGGGGTTTGGGGAGGATAAAATGTAGTATAAAGGTCGTTTCTGATAGACTTTCGGTTCAGGACAAAAAAGAGTCTAGAAAAAAGACTAATCAACAAAGAGTAGACAATTGACCAACTCAAAACACTAACCTTAGCAAAACTCATGAACAAGACATTACAATTAAAACACTATTTCTCCTAGCACGGAAAACAATAAAACAAAGCAAACCTACCTACTAACAAGAACAAACTCTATCATACTAACCTCCTGCCCTAGTATGCATCCTTCACACATTCCTATCTAGGGTCATTTCCTCGGTAAGATGTAACTGCTCCATGTCATGTCTAATCACTTCTGTTCAATATTTCTTCGGTCTATCTCTACCCCGCTGTAATCTATCTATAATTAACCTCTCAGACTTCCGCACTGGGCATCCGGACCCCTCCTAACTACATGCCCAAACCATCTCAATCTCGCTTCCTGCATCTTGTTTTTCATTGAAATTACTCCTATCTTGTCTCAAATATTCACATTCATGATCCTGTCCCTCCTAGTCAACTCACACATCCAGCGCAACATCGTCATCTCCCCTACCTTTAGCTTTTGAATGTGTGAGTTCTTAACTGGCCAACACTCCGCACCAAACAACATATCAGGTCTAATTGCCACTCCGTAAGACTTGCATTTAAGTTTTAGAGACACCTTTCTATCACACAAAGACACTGGAAGTGAGCCTCTATTTCATCCAAGCTTCATTAATCTCTTCATTTCCTCGGATCATAGACCCAAGATACTTGAAAACTATCTATCTTTAGGATGGTCTGGGTATCAAGCTTCACTATTACGTCATCCTCATGCATCACCTTGCTGAACTTGCATTCCAAATATTCTGTCTTGGTCTTGTGCAGCCTAAACCCTTTCCTTTTTGGGGTTTGTCTCCAAAAGCTCCAACTTAGTTTTAACTTCTCCTCGGGTATCGTCAATCAAAGCAATGTCATACTCAAATAACATACACCATGACACCTCGCCTTGAATACCGGGTAAATAACTCATATACACCATCCATCATTCCATCCTATTTTACTGTTCTTTAAATAAATAAAGTTTTACGATATCAAGAAACTACTAAAAAGTTACATTCTTTTTGAGGTATTTATTAAGGGCAAGTTAGTAAAGGTACTCTTTGTTTAATAGGAATGAGTAGTTTCTTAATGAGTGTGCCCAAGCTAAAAGAACCCACTTATTTAAGAACGGATGGAGTACTATCCAACGAAGAGAATTGATTTTATCATCTTAGCATTAAAATTATTGATTTAGAGGATTACAGAACCTAGGTGTAAAAAAATAAGATGCCTTTTTTATTATATGTGGATATTCTGGTTACAATTGCACAGTAGCCTAATGTGTCTTCAATTTTTCTTTTGTTTCGGTTATGATTTTGTGTCTTCTAATTATCCAAATTCCCTAAAATGCATGATGAATTTTTAAGCGATTTCATAGTGCATTATATAAATATAAATAGAAATAGAGACAGCTAGTATTGTTTCTATTATAATTTGAAGGAATGAAACTTTATCGACTCTTACGTTAGTTTTGATTTTTATTATTATTGGTTTCATAACAAGTCTTTTTATGATTTATCTAAATATTGTGCTGTTTGACTTAAATTTTTCGGAGTGTCCCTTTATCGATTTTTTATATTTACCATTCCAAACGGGGCCCTAGTTAAGTTGCTGCTATGTGACCTAGAGGTCACGGGTTCAAGCTGCCTTTTTGTACCCTTGTGGTTTAGTCCCTTCTCGTATCCCGCGTATAAAAGAGAGCTTTACTGCACCAACCTTCCCTTTTACCTATTAAAAATTTTGAAAACCATTAGTGGAAATCCTGGCCACGTCACTAGCCACAGTAACGATAGTAATAAGCATGATGAGGTTCTACGTTATCAATGGGGGAAAAAAAGCATGATGTGGTAATATGGTGCTTTTTTTTTTTTTTTGCTGAAGATATTTGTATTAAATAGACAGAACTATCAAGGAAGTCAATAAAATTATGGAGAAACATGAGGCTAGGGATTTTAGGATGCAACAAGAACCTCACCTGGATGAGGCACTAGTCTATAGCCTATAGGTGTACCAGGAACTTTGCAGGATGATCAAAGTGGCTCTTTTTTCTATGCCACTGCATTAGATTACCCCATTGTTCTCGTAGTCGTCTCTGAATGCCTATTTTCTTTGCTAAAATACTACCTCTGATGAATGAAACATTTACGTCCTATGATGATTGATGTCCTTTAAATTCCTATCGGGAAGTTAGATCAAGATGTGTAAGAGACCTATGATCTCTCGAAGTTTTTGCATTGCATCATCTGTTTCGAACTGCATCATCTGTTTCTACTAAAATGGCAAAAAAAAAAAAAAATTTAACTGGATTTTGCTTTAGTCCTGGCAGATTGACTAGGTTTCCCTGGATCACTTTAAATAGTATCCTTGTTTTTAATTGAGAGCATCTTTCCTTTTCATTCTTTAGCTAATATCTGGGACTCTCACTGTTGCTTCTCATGAATTATAACACTTGGAACTGAGAGCTACTTTATTTCTTCCCTCAGCTAAATATCTTTATACCTTTTCTGTTGCTTTCTGCAAGTTTTAAAACTTATGGTATATGGGGTGGATTTCACTATGGTTTGAAAATATTGGAAGCGCTAATTCTCTAATACGAAGGCTTTCTCATGTAACAGGTGGCTTATACAGAGAGAATCCAACAAGAGTGGTCGAAAGTTGCAGAGGAGACCAGTGGTTATTCAAGAGAGGGTGCATAAAATGTATGCTGTAAAGTCAGATATTTACCTTTTTCTTCTTTCATTTTTGTGTTAATTGACTGTACAGTGGGAAATTAGAATGTTAGACGACACATCTATACTCTAAAAACTTTCCTAAAGTTTCCCACTCATGAGTGTTTCCACACTAAAAAAATTGTTTCCTTGTTTCTAAGTAGGAAGGTTTTTCCATCCATCCAATGAATTATATGATAGCTTATGTTCTGGACAGTTGTATGGCGATTCAAGGAGATCAAAAATTAACTGTGGCCTGATAGCTTATGTTCTGGACAGCATTAATGGTCAAATTGAGGAACTAGTTCCCATGTCAACACCTTTCTCAGTAAAATGGATAGTGCGCAGAGCTTGCTTGCTACCCCACTTGACCTGTGCCTGTTTTAACACGATTGATGATCTAATAAGAAGCATGCTGAAACAAGAGCTTGAGCGCGTCATCTCTTCAAATTTTTATCTCGTCCGTTCTTTCCAACCTGATATAAGTTAAATCCAGACTAATGCATAATAATGGGAAACCCGAGTTAGCTTACATAAGAAGCTAGTTTACCGTAAGCGAAATTATGTTTTGTACAAATGTTTGAGGGTTTGTGTTGTAGGGGAATAAGTTTCCTGCCTACTTCTAAAAGGCAGGTTTGGAATAGCAGCAGTACTTAGCTAGCTAACTGTTTGCATTCGTAAGTTTAAACAAGAAGTTACTGAGGAGTCCATCTCCATGGCTCCTGAAGCAAAAATGCTTATCTTCAAAAACCAATAACAGGGCGACCCTGAGTTAATGTCATCCCAAAATTTACCTGTGTATGAATGGTTTATTAGTGAAGAGGTATGGAATCAACATTTTCATATCGAAAGAAGCTCAATTGCTAAAATGTTTTTCCGGAGAGGTTTTGAATATGTAGTTCGCCGTGGCTTGTGGGGTCGTAACTTTGCTTCGTTTCACTAGATAAACTTGTCTTCTTGATCTCCTTGAATCGCCATACAACTTGCACAAAATTTTGGCCACAAATTGTAAACAACAATCCATAATATCCTTATTTTAAATCTTTGCATTTGTTTTCCTTCCAAAATAAAAACTCTTTACACTACCTAAGGAATTTGTTTTCTTTTATGTTATACGGTTCATTCACATTTAATTTAGAAAATAAATATTGTTCAGTTAATTAAAAAAAGTAATTCGCTTTAGTTAAAAACATTTTTGTGGTTTCATTTTTACATACTTTTTTCCCCATTATTATACAATACAAATTATCCTCCTTGGCCCCCACCCTTCCCCTAAATCTAATTATACTCAGGAATTAGGGATGGAAATTCGGCGGGTCAAGATTCAACCTGATCTAAATTTGCTTGGTTTAAAACGGGTTAGGGACTGGTTCATAACCCAATCTATCTTTTACTAATCTTTAATTGCTTTATTTTTTCTTTTATAAACTTCTAATACCTAATAAAATAATTTTTTTATTATGACTATATATAACATATAAAATTAAAAATATTTTGGACAAGATTTCTTATGAGACAATTTGGGTTACATTTCAATCCAAATTTAATGGGTTGAAATATATTAAACTAACAAACGGGTAGGTCGATAAGCAACTCAAACCTAAATGAGATGGACATACTAGGTTTGATAATGCATATTTGAAAAAATATACTTTTTTGCTTAAAATAAATCATTTTATTGAAGGAGAAAAATTAGAATTTACATTAATAATAATTATACATGAATATTATATCAACTTTAAATTGTATTTAATTATTTAGCCAATTATGTTCGGAATGTATCGATAAATATTCTTAATTTTTTTTTCTTAAAATAAATCATTTTATTGAAGGAGAAAATTAAAATTTACATTAATAATAATCATAGATGAATATTTTCTATACTTGAAATTATAATTAATTATTTACTAGTACAAATTAGTAAAATACAGTAATTAAACATTGATCAAAAATTTATAATTGAATTTTTCTTTAAATATAACCAAGTAAACAAAATTTATTCAGTTCTTCCATAATTAGTGCGTTGTTAATATAGTGAATGTTTTTCAAGAGAAAAAAATAATAATGTAATTTTGGAAATTGGATGCTTTAAGTATACAGTTATTTGATAATGATATATTTATAACTTTACCTTGAATATCACATTAAATTTTTTTATATTATAATTGTTTCAAGTAAGAATTAATATAGATAGTAACTGGTAAATTTATTTCACCAATTTCAAAAAAAAAAATCTAGTTGCTCCAATAATACTGATCAAGAGGATGTTTCAAAAAAAAAAATTAAATAAAAAAAATCGCTCAATACCTGGGTATCAGATATAATATTAAAAAACGCATATATTATGTTAGATGTTATATTAAATTGCATCATTTTTAATGTATGTAAAAATAAAGTATAATACGTATCTAACATAGGGATTTCTATTGAAGGAGATAATTAAACTACACGTTAATAATAAATATTTTTTCTATTTAAAAACAGTAATACACATTTAGCAAATTGAAGTAAGCATGGGTTGCATTATAATTGAATTTTCGTTAAATATAATCAGTGAATAAGATTATATACAGTTCTTCGATAATTATGAATAGGTCATATAATGTGTATATTTATTTTTTATTTTTAAAAAAAAGATATAATCTGTTTTAAATAAGAAAAAATTAGCCGTGCGTTGAATAATATATTAAAGTTCTTCTATTATAATTGTTCTAAGTAAAAAATAACAATACATAGTACTAATTAATAAAATTATTTCACCAATTTTGACTTTACTTATCAAGGTTGAACAGTATATAGCTACAAACAATCAAATGATTACAAAAAAAAAAAAAAAAAATCCAATGAATAATTCTTAATTTGATAAGGGTCTAATTGTACTGTATAATTACTTGAGAATCATTTTATTTTGATAATTTAATATATAACACAAATATAAATAACAGAATATTAGCCTCTAATTAATAATAACTAATATTGTTTGAGAAAAAAAGGTTGAAAATAATATTAAACTTTTTATTTGTATATTGGAAAAATTATAAATTCCAATAATTTGTGTCAAAGAGTTTTGAGTTTTGACCGTTGTTGTTGAGATATTCTAAAAATTATTTAAATTTCTTATTTAAATATAATAATTAATAAAAATACTTAATTGCAAAAATATAAATGATTTAGAAGTTCTCAAATGGGGTAACATAAGGGCACAAGACTACAACATTGATGCATGCTCTCTTGGGTCGACACTTATGATCATATAATTTTTATGATTTCTATAATGTATTGTTGTCTAATATGTTTTAGGTTTTAACTGTTGTTACATTCTCAAATTATATTTAAAGAATTTTTTATATATGTAGTGTAAATTTATTTTTACTTATTAATTAATAAAATTATTTAATTTTTGGCCATATTAATAACACATTTAAATAAGAAAAGGCTCGATCCTCCTTAATATCACCTAGTAAGAGGCCGTTGATTGAAATAGAAAATTCAGAAAGAATTAGATTAGAAAAAATATTCTGGGATCCACTTAGATTACATACCGACTTTACATAAACAAAAAGTGATTCACAACTTATCAAATTGGCGTACTATAGGGACGCAATATTACAACATTAATATGTGACTCTGATGGATTATTAACTACGGTCAATGCTTATGTACTATATGATTTGTTTTTATGTTTATAATACAATGTGTCGATGTCTACTAGTATCTTAAGTATTTTGATCTTTAATTTTCTTTATCGAAGTATTTTTAAAGTATATTTAAAAATATATGTAGATATATAGCTTCAATTTATTTAAATATAATAGTTGATAAAAAATACTTAATAGATGTCATATCAATAACAAATATAAGTAACAATTCACAAGTTATTAAATTGAAAAAAATAATACATGAGGGGCAGACTTACGACTTCGTACAGGATAACGATGTTCGGTAGTATTTCCGTCTCAGAAGATGATTGGGTAGAGATTGTAGTTGAGGGGCCAATAGGAGTGTCATGATTGCTAGCAGGAGGTGACTCATCAACATCAACAATAAAAGGATCAATGAAAACAAAATCAGGCATAGATATATTGTGAGAATGGTCAGGAATTGTAAAATAAGGAATATGTTCAAGAAAGACAACATGACGAG
>JBDJHY010000097.1:1492642-1510084 GCA_039654485.1 Withania somnifera
AACACAAACTCACAGTCGAACTTGACTTTGTTTGGCCTTCCGGAGCTAACAAAATTGTCAGAATTTAATTCCGAGCTTGTCTTGAAGGAAAGTTGACTTTAGTCAACGAGTACTATGTTTAAGGCTCTAAAACAGGAAATTTGAGATAAATCTCGACCGAGTCACCAGGGATTCGAACTATCGGTCCCAGCAAGTCATAAATGACTTAGGGAAACTACTGAAATGCTCTAAGATTTAAGACACTGCATATTTATCATAAATGACCCTAAGGGTCATTACACTTGATAAGTCTCAAATGATTTAGAGCCGCTACAAAAAAGCTCTAAAATACAAGAAAATGTGAAAATGCAAAATAACCATAAGGTTGTTACACAAAACTTTCAAACTTCATTAGTAGTGCATGTCTATTCGTAGATTTGTAACAGATGAGGAAATAGGAAAAAGTGAATTAGTAATAAATTGTAATAGTTGTTATAAAATATCTTGTTTATCTGGATGTCCACCAAATGCAATTCCTCCATCTTCTCACTACTCTTCACCTTTATGTCCACCTTCCACATGATCTCAAATCCTAAATGTTATGTCTTCCATCCTCTCCATTATCTTAGTCTTTAATGTCATATTTATGACAAGTTTTTGTATGCCACTATGTTACACTATAAATAGAGGCATAAGAATTGATATTGTACATACTTGTAGACACTTGAAATATACTTGAAAGGAATAAAAAAACTCCTCTTCTGTTATTTTTTATTTTTACGTTTCTTGTCTATTTTCTTATTCATATTTTTACTCTTTTCGCTTAATTTTATAACACGTTATCAGCATGAGGCTCATGAATTAAAGGTAAATTTAACTCGACAACTAAATTGTGGTGGTGATATGCTTCTCCTCCATCACTGGCTGTAAAACCTTTTAAATTAAAAATATACATTTACCGATTTATTCTAGATATTTAATAATCATAGTGGATACAATCAGACTTTTTTACGAATGGGAACCCTTTTTATATGCTTATTGAAATTATGATAGAGTTGAAAATTTAGTTTCAGTTATGATAAAATAGTTTCTTATATGATTTGATTTTCATGTAAACTAGAAATGATGGTATGGTGAGAATTTTTTCCTAATATGATTAGTGATAATATACGCATATTTGATTTATATTAGTGACTATACTATATTGCTAAATATTCAAACTGAAATATATGTTTAACCGTATAATGTGTTTACTATAGTGTCCATTTTATTATTTATTTTCGTCATTGAAACTTAAATTTGTTTATTATATGATATTATTTTAAAGGCTCACGTGTGAATTAAGTTGCACTTTGGCCTATTTTGTTATTGGTTGTGGGTAAGACGGTAGATTCAAGTTCTACCGCATCACAAGGGTAAGACATCGATTTAAGTATCGGTGTATCAAGATGATAAGATATTGGGTTTGAGTTCCATCGAATTATGACCTAAAATAATTTTATATTGGTAATATATTGGGTTCAAGTCCCAACACAATATATTTATGACTAAAAAAAATAGTCTTTTATGGGTAAGACATTGGGTTTAAGTCCTAATTCACCATAGTGATAATGTTATGATGACTAAGGAAAAATTATGTACTTTTGGCAACAATTCATGAAATCTGTCCAATTAATTTGCTCATCCTCTTATGTGAATGTGGTAGCAGCATATAATGTCTAACAACAGGCACATGATTGGAGGTATTAATATGGGCATGAAGAGACAAATTAAAAATGGTCATATTGTGATAGTTGGGTTCAAATCCCATAAAATATGGCCAATTATATGAGAATGACATTCGATTCAAGTACCAACATAATCTTGCAAACATTGTGATGCTTTTCTGAATGTGCTTCATTCTATAAAGTGAATATGGAAGCAATATAAGATAAGTCTGAAATATGACCAAATCACTATTATAGAGGTGCAAGTGACATGGTAAAGGATGAAACATTGGTCCTCATTTTGATAATAATAAATGGAAGAACACTATGGGTTCTCCAAATATCCCTTCAAAAGGTGAAGGTGATTTTTACTAACAATTTGATATGAAAGGTATCAGGCACACAGTTGTGCAATCTAATTTGAAAAGTTTTATGAATTCTCCATCAAAATAAAAGAATATAAAATAGTGGTGCACTTTATCTTTTAAAGTGATGTTGAGGTGAATCATATAAATATGATAAATGTCAATATATGACAATGGGGTTATATTATGAAATACATAGTTATAGTTCATTCCTTAAAGAGAATGTGACCTATGTAAGCATCTTGAATGCTCAGTCTTTCTTGAAAGTTAATGTGACAAAATGTGAGAAAATATTAAGAATAAAAAAATGCTCATGTATGATTGGATAATATACCACAACTAACCTCTATGGGAGATTTGAGAGAAATAAATTTTTATTATTAATGGTCATTGATCAAGTACTTTTAGTGCATATTGTGGTATGTCTTATCATGAATAGGATAAACGTAAAAATAATTCTTGCTTATAAAGGTTTTGATCATGATAAAAATGGATATTATTGTGTGGCTATACATATTTGTCATTGGTTGTATACCTATGGTACGTCACAAAATATTTGTCATGTCTTGTGAAAGAAAAAAAGGTGAAAGTAAAGCAAGAAATAGTTCTTGCACGTAGTGTTTTGATCATGACAATGATAACATGATTTTCTCCGCGGAGGAGATGATTCACCATATATGGATGGCCTTATAATATGCTTGGTAGTACAAAAAATAAATTGAGAGCTCTTGAAGGGCTAATGTTGTTACTACCCGGATGAATGAATTGTTCATAATATTGATATTGTAGTAAGTCTCACGAAACTCTTTAAGTTTTAAAGGATTAGAAAGAAAAATTATATTGAGACTGTAAAATGTGGAAAGATATTAATATCTTGGTTTTACTACAATCGAAATGGGTAATAAATATTCATGTGAAAGGTCACTCAATTTTTTCTTTAGTTGTCTATACAAATATGGGACTGGTGATGGAATTACATGTAATAATAAACTAAAATTTTACAGAAAATATAATAATTTGCATGACCGGCTGACCGTCCCCATTCATATAAGATGCAAAAAATAATTAAGAATTCATGATGACATATATTGAAGAAATAAAATATTCTTCAACAATTCTCATATGGTACTATTCTCATGAAAAATTGGTTATTATACCAGCTCAGGTTGAGAGCATATCCACCAATTTTTTTGAAAATTTTAAGAAGGTGAATATGGGCCCATTCACCCGCCATGTGTATAATTTAATATTATTTAATTTTTATAGATGCATCTATGGTATTGTCAGATGTTCTTAGATATCAACTTGCAAATTGATTTTTGCAAGGTTGTTTGCTCAAATTGTTAGCTTAAGAGCATGATTTCTGCAATCAACCTCGAATTTTTTATATCTTCACAACTTTCTTGCATTTAGAGCATTTTTGTAACTGCCCCAAGTTATTTGTGACTTGCTGGGATCGAAAGATTGGATCCTGGGCAGTTGTCATGGTGTAATTTCATTGAAATTATGACCTTTTTGGGACTTACACAGTCGATAGATCACGAATTTTATTTTTGTCCCTTCTTTTGTATCCGAAATATCGTATACATAAAGATTTCATATATGAGGTGTTATAATTAGATTTTTTTCCATTCTGTGTGCGTTTTGATTTTTTTTCAAAATCTGTTAAGATTGGGCTAGAAAGGACCAATTTATCGGCTGAAGGATCGATAAATCGATGGAAGATAAATTGGTAAATGAATCGATAAATCGTTCAGTGCAGATAAATCAACCATTTTTGCCGATTTATCGGTCAAAGCAGGTGCCTTTGTACAAAAATAGCTTTTTTTCTAGCTTTTCTTCATTTTCTTCAAACGTTTTAAGTTTTCCTTTGAATTATGGTGTAAATTAGGGATCTATGAAGAGGTTTAACTAAATTCTACTCCATAGAAAATTATTATAGTGGTTCTACGATTGTTTTTATCGGGTAATTCCTTGTTTCTTTATTTTATAACTCCCGGGCTTATATCTTTCTATTCCACCATTAAATTTAGCTCTATTTTGTATTGTATGGTGTACGGGTGATGTTCTATATGTAGGAATAAATATTTTATTTTTTCGAGCTGTTAGGATTTATAGACCCTATTTTGACCAAGATTTTGACCCTACTATTTATATAGAAATATGGGTCTTCTTTTACTCATATTGACATGTGGGTTATATTTTTGCTAGCCTTGTGTAATTTTGATCTTCGTATGTGATTTTGGACATTTACAACATGCTACTTGAGGATTACGCTAGAATCCAGGTAGGCTACCTTCTACTTTTTTCAGACTAGCTATTGGTATAGTATATGTATGGTAAAATATCAGCTCATGGATGGGATGACTATTCAGGCCCCAATATCCTTTTTCTTTCGACCTAAGGTCTACTTAGCTGACTTTTAGCTTAACTACTTACCCTGGGAAATACTGCCTTACCCGCATGTGTCATGTCAACTCTGTATTGTAGTATGGCTAGGGAGCAGTAACACCCTTGATGTGTATCGCTGTGTGCTGACTCTAGGTCGTAGTGAGGTAGGAAGGGGATTGAAATAGTGATTATAGCTTAGCAGCTATCCCTCAATTTTAGGCTGTATATTTAGAGTTGATCTAGGTAGACTGATTATTTTGTATTCTACTTGAAATACTATTTATGCAATTAGGTTAGGTATGGCCTTTCGGTTATAGTTAGAGAGGTAAAACTATACTGAATACTCTGTTTCCTTATATGGTGTCTTCGTACTTAGTTGGTTATAGCTATGTTGATAGTAGCTTTCTTGAGAGATGGCGTTGTACCTAGTCGGAACGGCTATGTTCAGTAGTAAACAGCCCTGTGTGTTGATATTTTGCCCTGGTCTGATTCAAACCTGAGAATAGAGGGTATTTGGATGAGCTATAATGGCTCTGTGGTTCTTTTGGTATACATACGTATTTGAGTCGTTTGGCATTTGTGGCACCTCTAGGGAAGTTAACCGAGGCTTGGGACCATGGTTGGGCTAGGGGAGATTATTTTATGCCATGTGTCCAGGGCTTGACATCCATCCTATAGATGACAATCATCGCCCTTAGACCAATCTCTCATGTTAATTAGTTTCGTGTTGCGAGTATGCACTAAAAAGATCTAAAATGAGTAGTTAGACTTTGACAAGGTATTGATAGGAAAATGGTTTCACGTACTTATATCATTTTGTTTGCACTTATGAGTAGTATACCTCTATTTACCTCATCATCTGAGATTATTTCCTTATGATTTCTATTGTTTCGGGATATTTCCTACGTGATGACAGTTGGATCCTTATAAGATGCCGGTGTTTCTATATGACTGTACTTAGGTTCCCACTAAGATATGTTGGATAGACTAAGCTCGAGTCATGGTACCTTAGCTTGACATCTATACCATTAATGAGAGAGTTACGGGTTTTGTATGAGGGTTTGATTCACCCTATGGACTCTATCGATTCGGGTCAGTATGCTTGGAGCATGATGCGTAGCCTGAAAGAGGGGTATATGGGGGAGTAGTGGTATATAGTTTGAGCCCTCCGTGGGTCCTTATCGATTCGGAACTATCCAAAAGAGAGAGCATGTTGACACTTGGTTTTAAGGTATGCGGTTTGAGTCCTCCGTGGGTCCTTCTCGATTTTGAACTATCTTAGAAAAGGAGCATTAAGGAAATCTTATACATGGTATGCATTTCAAGTCCTCCACGGGTCCCTCTTGACTAAGGACCATCCAAGAGAGGGAGCATGCCAACAATTATCTAAACTTCCACAACCCATCTTGACTCGGGACTATCCCATAAATAGTGTACGGCGATAAGTATTTGCACTTCTTCTACAGTCCTCTTGACTTGGTATTATCCCAGAGATGGAACATATCGATGTTCTTTTTACTTTTCCAGTTCCCTCTTTGCATTACATCTTCCTGCATTGACTTGTACTCCCCGAAGCTTACAGGGAGGTTCCAATGGGTTGATTGTAGGCTTTTGTGATAATTACTAGCTAGGTCGGATTACTATTCTTCAATGTGGTTGATTACTTTCCTTACTACAATTACTGACACTTCAGTAGCTACATTACCAATATTACTCCTACTCTGTTAGTCCCTTACTTATACTGGTTACTTTGGAACTCCAAGCGTGTGCTATATGTGGGCATGATTTTCTTATGTCTCAAGTTTTTTTGTGTGTATGGGACCCTATTAATTTACCCTTACACCGGTTAGCCGATATTGTACACACTGGTGACTATTCCCTTTTCCTGCACCTATTAGCTACCACCATAGCTGCCCCTTTAGGTTATTCCTTATGTGTCATTACTCTACTTGCTTTGATTTATTTTTACCTTATTGATGCTTACTGATGCCCGGTTGTCCTATGATACCTATTTGGTACCTGTTTTTTTGGTACTCATGCTACACTCTGCATCTTTTTCTGATGCAGGTCCTAGTACGAGTCATTCAGAAGGACGTGATCAGGCGCATTAGCTTGTGTGATTTATAGAGATTCAGTGAGCAGTTGGCATCCTTGATGACCAGTTTTCCTTCCAGTACTGATTTATCCTAGTAGGGTCTTGGATAGCTATTTTTTTCTAGTATTTTTCCTATCGGGGGTTATATTCTGTACTTCGTGCATATAGATGCTTTATAGTCATGACACCAGGTTTTGGGGGTTGTATTTTGTTTTGTTATGTATTCTCAAGTATCTGTTGTTCCTTTTTCTCTTCTTCTTATCCTTTTAATTTTTGGGTTCTTGCGATTAGCCCACCGCTGCCCGCTCTAGGTCAGGGTTAGGCTTGTCTACACATGACATTTATATGCCATCACAACTCAATTTTTAGGTCATGACAGAGTGATATAATTGAACTAGGTTCATAGGGGTATTTGGTTGTAGGAGCAGGAGCCTAGAGTCCCATAGATCGGTACGTAGATATTCGTATCTTAATTTCTGAGGGTCATAGGGATCTTTTATAGGGTTGATTCTTTTATGCGAGGTATTCATTATTTTCTTGGTTACTTAACTTGGTTCTATTCCTCCATAAATAGTAAGCACGTGGCTAGAACCAGAAGGTGACATTGCTCCCCTATCCTCGCAGAAAGATCTAAATAAGGCCGGGGGTAGAGCCAGAGCCCGATGGTGGGGACCGGATGAGAGTTGAGTGGGATGATCCTACACTCGCAGATCTACCTCCATTAAAGACCCAACTACTTTTAGATGAGGCACTTAGAGATATGTGTCAGGCTCTGGTAGCTATGTTCGGTAGAGCCCAAGTAGACGAGGGTCAGACTTCAACCAAAGGAGCAGTACTGGGTTCCCCAGCTCCCCATGTTCAACTGACACCAGTGGCAGCTATGGTTCCTCCCACATAGCCTATCCCAGAAATGCTGCCAGTTTAGCTGTCGAGCTAGTCTCAGCATATGATTTCTGGTATGACTTTCAAGGATCAAAAGATGCACAACTATTTTATGCGTATGGGCCTCCGAGATTTTTTGGTGACTCTTGACAGGATTCATATGAGTTTATTGTAGAGTGTGAGAAGTGATTGTAGATTTTGTGCTTTATAGAGACACATAGGGTTGGTTTTATTGAGTATCAATTTGAGGGCCGGGCTAAGTCCTAGTAGAGGTCATATAGAGAGAATAGACCCTCAGGGTCTGCATCGATGACATAGTATTAGTTTGTGGATGAGTTCATAGCTTAGTATGTTCCTCGAAGCATTCTCAAGGATCTCAGAGCTCAATTTGTTAATTTACAGTCGGGATCGATGACTGTTTCTGAATATAAGGCTAGATTCACGGAGTATTGGAGGCATGAGGCCACTATTATACTGACAGATGCTGAGTGGGTTCGCCGCTTTGCAAAGGAAAGACATGAGTTGCAGGTGGATGTGGAGTTATTACTAGCTCAGGGTAGTCCATTATTAGCAGTGGTTGATCACACCCATAATATAGAGAGACAGTCGCTTGGCCTAAGGGGGCAACAACAACAGACAACACTATCAGGGTGATTTTAGTTGGCTGCAGTATTTTGGGATTTGGTATGATATACGTGGACCTCAGTAGTAGAAGCCATAATAGTAGTAGCAGGGGAAACCTAGAAGGCCAGTTCAGGCCTTCCTACCATCAACAGTGGTGTTCAGAGTATTCAACCCTTAAGGGGTACATCTTTTGGGGTTTAGGGCCGTGGTGGTCGGGGTGGCCCAGTTTGTGGTTCTGGTCGAGGAAGAAGCCGAGGTTTCTAGGAGTGTTGTGAGATAGGTCACTATTCTAGAGAGTGACTGCAGCAACCGGTTATTTATCCAACAGTTCAAACCATAGATCCTATACAAACAGTACTACCACTAGCTAGAAATGGTCAGTTAGTGACACAAGTTGATCGTGTAAGGGCCTGAGGAACTGGGGAGGGAGAAGAATGGGAGGTCAGCAGGGTGTTGAGCACCACCATTTTATGCCGTACCTGATAGAGTCCGAGAAGAGGCTTCTGATACTGTGGTTACGGGTATGCTATTGGTTTGTCACCAGCCAACCATGGTATTATTCGATATTATATCTACGTATTCTTATGTGTTAGTTTACTTTGTGCCACATTTGGGTGTCTTGTGTGAGCCTTTACTTATGGTTGTGAGTGTGGATACTCCCATAGGTAAACCTATTATGGTGGATCAGATTCATTGGGCTTGTGTTTGTGACTGTACGGGGGTTGGACACTCGGGCTGATCTTGTGTCTCTGAATATGATTGATTTTGATGTGATTTTGGGCATGGATTGGTTATACTTTTATCATGCGGTCCTGAATTATTTTTCCAAGTCTGTGACCTTATTAATGCCCGAAGTTTCTTCGATATTTTACAAAGCCCTATTCGCCACTCTCTGATGCGAGTGGTATCCAATATGTATGCCAATAGTTTTTTAGTTAGGGGTCGTACTGCCTATTTAGCTTATGTTCATGATATGAGTGTTGATCCTTCTTCTCCTAAATACGTGCCTATTGTTAGATAGTTCCTTGAAGTTTTTCCTGACGCGTTTCCTTGTCTCCCACCCGAGCGTGTTGTTGATTTTACTATAGAGATTGAGCCAGGTACTAGACCTACTTCTATTGCACCTTAGCATATGGCTCCAGTAGAGCTCTGGGAGCTCAGTGTTCAGTTACAGAATTTCATTGCCAAATGATTTAGTCACCCTAGTGTTTCTCCATGTGGTGCTCTGGTATTATTTTTGAAAAGAAAGAGAAGACTATACACATATGTATTGATTACAGGCAGTTTAATAAAGTTACCATTAAGAATAAGTATTCTTTTCCGCAGATTGATGACTTGTTTGATCAGCTTAAGGGTACGGTGGTGTGGTACAAGATTGACTTGCAACGGGCTTTATCACCAACTAAGAATTCAGACTTGGGATGTCTCGAAGACTTCCTTTCGGACTCGGTATGGGAACTATGAGTTCTTGGTTAGGTCGTTTAGGCTGACTAATTCCCCAACTGTGTTTAAAGACCTTATAACCAGAGTGTTCAGGTCGTACCTTAATTCTTTTATTATTATATTATTGATGACATCCTGGTGTGTTCTCGTAGTTAAGAGCAGCATGAGAAGCATTTGATAGTTGTACTCCAGACTTTGAGGATTAGGCAATTGTATCTGAAGTTCTCAAAATGTGTCTTTTGGTTAGATTCGGTTGCATTTTTAGGGCATGTTATATCTTCAGTTAGTATCAGTGTGGATCTGGCTAAAGTTTCAATTATTCAAGATTGAAATCGACCCACCACTTCCCCTGAGTACCCCAACTTTTTTGTGTTGGCAAGTCATTATAGACAATTTGTGCAGGCCTTTTAATCCATTGCAACTCCTATGACCAGATTGACCCAGAAGGATGTTCCCTTTCGATGGTTCGAGGATTGTGATTCTATCTATTTGATATTTGATAACACCGAAACTACACCTCCTTTTGAATCATAAGCAGTCGGTTGTCAAATACAGAACCCAACTAGGTTGGGGTAGATCCCATAGAGAATATGGTGTCGGATATACACCCAATAATAGTAAGTAACAGTTAGTGCTTGTTCTAGCAATAAAGGGAAAGTAAAAAGAGGGAATTGTGTTATTACAATACTCGTTGTTATTGTTTATCACTCTCGATTTATTCAAGTGTATTGTTAACATAGGTTCATGTTCACTAGGGTTCAACCAACCTTTGGATTGTAATCTTTACACAGTTGCATAATCCTTCCTACACGTAGAGTTACGTACAAATCTAATGTTATTTTCTTAAGTGTTTTCCAACCATTGATCCTAAGTAAATCTCTGTTACACCGGTTAGAGATGTAAACGAGTGCATTGCATTTGTCATAATAACTCAAGACGATTACTCTTGTTACAGTAGCAACCATTAGACGAGGGTTAATGCCTCGAATTTCTTAGCATAATCTCAATTCCTAGCTTTATCCACATGGTTAGTGCTAGTTAAACCTAGGCGTATTCTAGTGTTTTCAGCCACTAAAATTCTATTATGACATATAGGTTATGTTCATACGAAGGAATAGATGCGACAACTCATGTAGATTACAATCCTAGTATAGTTTAAGCCATAGGTCCCACAACCCTAGGGTTGAGGTTTAGCCTTCAATTGTCATCATACTTCACTACTGAATCCAGAAGATAGAGAATACCATACCACAAATGTAAAGTACAGTTGATAGCAGAATAATGATAAGAAAATCTCAACACTTGTGTTCTTCAATGAATATGAGTGTTAAACCCTCCTCACAAATCTCAAAATAGTACATAAATATTAACTGTTCAGAATCTCCCTTAAATTAAGCTAAATATGCTATTTATAAAGTGTAGGAATAAGTGAAATAATCAGCAACTTATGTTGGCCTTTTATCAGTTTGGGCGGCCCAGTAGGCGAACCGTCTGGTAACAGATGGAACCTTCTGTCACCCCCCTCAATCTAGTGTACTTTCCAATGGGAGATCCAAAAAAAGGAGAACCGTCTCCCAACAAACAAAACGTCTGCCGAGCCATTTATTTTTTGCTTCTCATCCAGTGAAATTTTGAGTAGGCAAAACATCTCAGGCGAACCGTCTATTCTTAGATGATTCGTTTGTGGAGCCGTCTGGTTTGTCTTGTTAGCTAAAAGTGCCCTTTTCTTGTACAAGTGCTGCATACTTCCACCTATTAACTTAACCCTACAAATACTCAATAAAAGCATCAAAACACGCTATTATTACTCAAGAACATACTCCATTTTAGGGGTTTTAAGTGTGAAATATGACGTAAAATATCATCACATCGACAACCTCAACCTAAAACAGTTGCTTATCCTCGAGTAACAACAAAAACAAGAGCAGTACACATCAAACACTTAAAATACCTATTGCATATAATTCATCTTAGAATAAGCATTCATTGGGCATCACATCCTAACTAACTACATCCCATCCTACTCTACAATTCTTTTTCAGGTGACTCAATGACAGGCCTTTCGCAAGGCTTATATCTCCTAAACTGCTACATTAACTCATTGAAAATTGATTAGAGTATCACTTTCCCTCACAACAAAGAAGTTCCACACATAATGAAAATGAAATTTTATAGAATACTGGGACTGGGAAAATAGCCTCTCACGCTTAGAAAAAGATCAAATTGCATACATAATATCCATAGGCTTGCCCTTATCAATTACAACACAGCATTCAGTGAAATGACATGAATCACACAGGACTTTGCTTGGCTTATAATGTCGGTTGAGTGCTGGCAGGGCATGATTTAGGAACTTAGTGACTGACTCAATTTGTTCATTATCCTTTTTTTTCGAGCATGTTTCTCTTACAACCTTCTTTTCACTATCACTTGCCCCCGAGTCCCCTTTTTTTTCTTTAGCACAAGTTGAACTCTTTTTCTTTTGATTAAACTGCTAAACACCTTACTTTTGTATGGGACAGGTTTATGGTAGCCACCCTCAACCTAGAGTTTTACTCAAGTTGAAGACACATTACTCCCTACTGAATCAGGGCCAAGTTAGACTGATTATCACATGTTGTTTTGTGGTGTTTACTACCTAGCTAACCCAGACTTGGGTTATAATGTCCACACCTTAGTTCACAATATTTAATAGGAAATCAGGGCCTTACAAAAACCTTTTCCTTTTATTTTTTTTTCCAAGGATACATAAACAGTTTGGTTCTACTAGACGTGAGGGTTCAACTTGGGAATTCAATGATTATTTGGTGACTCGTTTAAGGCTTAAGTGACTTATCAAGGAAGGCCTAAGATTATTTTCATGTCACTTACTTTCAACTAAGTTACAATATGAACTAGGCAAGTTCTAGATATCATGTACACAAAAGATTACGCAAAAGTGCTCTCCCTTATTTGCAAGTATATACTTTTCTCAATTCAAACTTGTTAAACAGATGGCATAGAGAGATACAATTACAATCATATATAACACCCATCCTGTAATGCAGTAGTAAAATGAAATGCACTCAACATTTGAATGAAACCAATAAAATGACTAAATACTGAAACTTCTTATATGCAATCACATTTTAATGCTTAATGAAGTACATCAATACATAAAATAAAAAAAATACATCAAAATAAACCTAAATATGCTAGTTCTACTAAATAAAATGCTTAAAGGAAAAGAATCTGACAATAACAACCCTCTGAAGAAATTACCTAAAAACAAAATATACAATAGATACACCAAAAATCAAAGAAAATATAAAATGGGTACACCCCCTCCCACACAAAGACGGCGCAGTGTCCCCAATGCACAACAGATACTAATGTGAGAATAGAAAGAGAGTGTGTACCGTCACATCATGACTTATGCCGCATCCCCCGAGGTAGCATCCTATGGCTTTGCAGCAGTGGGAGGTGCCCTGCTGAGATGCACCTACCGCCTGTGCTCATCTCCGATCCTCATCAAGCACAAAACTCTTCTTAGAAGCGCGCAACACCTCCTCTAAATCCTCATCGCATGGCGGCTGCCCTACTTCCTTTTCTTCTTCTTCTTCCTCGACTCCTCATTATCATCACCACCAGTCATAACTGCCTTATATTTTTACTGTATCTTAGCCAAGCTCAATATCCGATCCTTAATATCCAACTCAATCGGGTTCGCCAATGCAATGTCTATGAGACGATGACCCTACTATAACACAATCACATCGCTGCACAGCCGCTCCAACTCGACCTAAAACCTTGCCCATTCTGATGGGATCATCATGTGGAGGCGGTCATTCATAGATCCTCCATACTGTCAATTCGGGGCTGCATGGTGTCATATGGCTCTAAACCTGCCTTTATCTTCCGGTCAATCAGTTGCTCTACTTCTACATATAATACCTCTAGCTATGTTTCATTCTGTTTCACCCTTCTAACTAACCGTACAAAGTTGGCCAAAGTAAAGTTGAACATGGAGGGTGGAGAAGATCAACAGCTTGGCTAGAAGGAAGGCCATGAGTCCTAAAAGTGTTGGAGTGTCGGTGTGCAGGCAGGTCAAAGGTAGCATCAGTAGTATCAATACCTATCGGACCTTCGAGCTCAATCTAGACAGCAGATATGACAGCATCCTTTGGCTTTTGAACCTCAAGTTTAGAGAGGTCTTTCGATATTTTTATATCATACGTCTTCAGGGCATCCGTGCCCAAATCAATACCCGGTAGAACAGGTACCTTCACCAGCTGACATAACTCAGAAATGAGACAAGGATAAGAGTATGCAGTACCTTGCGCGTGGCGAGCATCCGAATCTCTTTGGATATCAGGCGACCAAAGTTTAGCTTATACTCTGAAACCAGACAAGTGACCAATATGGTATCTTCATCTTTCAATTTGTCGGCCCGCGTTGTCTTGATCTGCATCTGAGCCACAGCCCACCAAAATTATGCAATAAAGCTCGAGGATGCAGTTTGGATTGGAAGGCGGGGATCATGCAACCATGCTGGCTCTGTGTCAGTCAGGACCTTAGCAAACCAGCCCCTCTGAGTCTTCCTGTTGGCATACCGATATACATAATGCGGATGGTTGTCAGGTGTAATATAATCAGGGTCAAAAAGGAATCAGTTGATAGACTCGGCTGAAACATCGACTAAGACCCATCGAACAGTAGCTTTTTCAAGGACCCTAAAATCAGAAACTTTATGGCCCTTAGGAGCGATCCACTGTAAGGTGGCCTTATAGTTCGCATAAAACTCACAAATTATGGTAGGATAATATTGGCCAGGTGGTTTGTTCATCTACTCCAACCTATAATCTCTAAAAACTTGCTCGATATTCAGATAATCAGGAAAATGGTCTATGACTATTCACACCTCCTTTGTAATACTCCATCGATATTGGCCCTTAGCATTAGTGAATAGCCTCTATACGAAGATTTTATCTGACCTCGGTACTGCCATCGCGAGTCATCCCAAAACTCAAGAATTTTACTTTTAGTTACTTGACATACGTCCCCCTGCAATGGATCAACGGGGGTCTCAGCTGGTGTAGGGTTTGTGCGTTGAGCGCTACTACTGCTAGCCTTAGATAAACTTCGAGACTCGCTGCCGAACTCCTCTTCAGACGAGAAAGTCATGATTTATGCTGATCTCGAAGCTAGACGGTTTTGCTGATGTGTCACTCATTTCTTGAGGCCTGACTCTTCATCTACTAAACCACGGGTGGTATAGCCACGTTAGCCACTCCCTCATCATTGTGGTAATTTAGGAACCATAGGTAACTATGAAGAAGATAACTGTTGAAACTAGATTACTTATACACTCATATAGATGTAAAATTATAGTCAAGTGAGAGAATTCGGCGAGCCATCTTGTGATAGACGAGTCACCTGATCTTTCACCTGTGATGGAAGAAGAAGCAAACAGTTCGCTTAGCAGAAGATAGTTCGTCTACTGCTTTATCTCACCTGAAAACTCTCTTTCAATGCATAAATAATTAGGTTCCAAACGGACGAACTAATCAGGCGTTGCATCTCCTAGGATACGATTCTCCTGATCTGGCACTAACTTGTATTTTTACCAAAACTTCAATCAAACCCAGTTCCAATAGTGTCACTACACAGTGAGCCCCCTCAACCCAAACTTTAATTTCTCAAAAACAACTTTGACACAAAGCCCAATTACCCAAGAAGCGTAAAAGGATATGTACATAAATTTATTAATACACAATGTTAGGTACTTAAGATTACATCACCCAAGCTCAAAATCAAAGAGTGCATAAGTTTAACACACTTACAGGTTAATGAAGCAACGTATTGACACTTGAAACACTTGTAAAGCTTGAAAGTAAAAATGCCCTAGGGTTTCTTTGAGTTGATTGATGTTGTTGTAAAGGAATTCACCAAGAAAAAACAGCTTTATAGATGAAAAATTGGTTGTGGAAGATGAAGGGGTGCAAGTGAGTTAATGGGAAAAGGATCGTGTGGGAGTGGGGTATGTTTTTGTTGAGAAATAGAGGGAACCGTTGGTTCCCATCAATTTATACTGCCTTTTATGAAGTGGGTCTGGTGGGGTATATAGAAAAGGCCCGACCCAATTTGATTTAAATTAAGGGCCTAGACGGTTATCTAGGCAAATCGTCTGTGAGCAAACGATTTGTCTAGTGTACCGTCTGGAGGTAGTGTCTTAAATAGTAGGGTTCCAAGTAGGCGGTGTCCCTGGGCGAACCGTCTGCTTCCAGAAGAACCGCCTAGGGCTTCTTCGTACGGTGTACCTTTGCTATCGACTCCGTCTTTTAAAAAATTACACATCCTTAGCATGTGTAATCATAACCCTGACTCTTTCAACATAAACACCCAGAAAAAAAAAGAATGTCCTACCAAGTTACTAAAAACAAAAGCAACTAAAGGATAGAAGTTCTGGGTTGCCTCCCAATAGCGCTTGATTTAACATCGCGGCACGACGGTTATCTCGAGGTCATCAATCTTTATCCTTGTTAGGACTTTGCATATTATTGTTGGGTAGTGTTCCAACTTTACACTAATTAAGTGATGCAGATAGCTGCCCCATTTGAAATTCCAAGTGTCGTATTGTAGCCGAATGAGACTCAACCTTTTGATCAATGTTTGAAACTTTGGTGTGATCGAGTGAAGGCTCTCATCGTACGAATTAACTTTAGTTAGCACCTTTCCCAACATATCCTTGATTTTTTAAGTGTTCGTCTCTCGCTCACGGTATCCTAGAGACACATAAACTCCACTCCGATTTTTATTGAACGTTTTTTTTCCATCCAACCATCCTGTTCTTTGTCTCGGTAGGCTCTTCTGTCATTAAAATACTTTGGATTATAGTTTCAACCTTGGGTCCCTTGTTGGAACCCCCTATGATTTTGGAGGTACTTTGCCTCTTCATCCGAGTAGGAATCATTGTCACTGCAAGGTCCTTTCTCAGGGGACTTGACTGCTTTAACCCTACTATAGCTTCCCTCGAGCGGTTTCTTCGACATTAAATCAATTTGTGTCTTTAAGTGTGTCATGTCTTGGTCTCACTCTTATTCCCTATGGTGTTTCTCGATCATCATGACATCACTCTTGGCCCCACCAGATACCTCAGACTCTCTATGTAATGACCCTCATGGTCATTTATGATAAATACACGATATTTTGCATTCTAGAGAGTTTTTGGTAGTTTTCCCAAGTCATGTATAACTTGCTGGGACCGACAGTTTGGATCCCTGGCGACTCAGTTGAGAAATATCTCAAATTGCCTCTTTTAGAGACCAAAACTAAGTACTCATTAACCAAAGTCAACTTTCCTTCAAGACGATCTCAGAGTTAAATTCCGATAGTTCCGTTAGCTCCAGAATACCAAACAAAGTCAAGATTGACCTTAAGTTTGTGTTTTGGAGTTTTCATTTGTAAGTTACGCTGTGGACTCTAGTTAAGTTTAAAGCCTAAAGTGGAGTTGGGGTGGTATTTTGGTGTTCTGAGTGTCGGATCGTAATTCTTACACTTCCATCATCTCCGGAATGGTGAATTTAGGCTAGATTGACCCTTGGTACACTTCCCAAGGTGTTCGATCTTGATTTGAGCTGTTTTGTGAAAAGTTGGAAATTTCCTAATCTTTGTTAAAGCTTTATAGTGGGTTCCTTTTCTCTAAACTACCTCCGATGCCAATTTCGTTGAGTCCAAAATATATTTTCCACTCAAAAAACATATAAGGTTTGTCAAATTTGGATTCCGTTTCAATATGGAAACCCTAGTTGGAATATCTACAGCAGAAGCCTGCAACTGATCTCGGCCTCGGCCAGCCCTGCTCGGCTGGTTCACTCAGCTCTGTGGCTAAGCTCACTAGTCATGAAATCAGCCTGGCATGAGCTCAGCTCGGTAGGAGAACTCGTCAGCTCACCTCTCCTCAAGTCTCCTCACCTCT
>JBDJHY010000097.1:1519149-1530532 GCA_039654485.1 Withania somnifera
GAATTTGGTCTAGGTGTACCATCACTTTCTGCTTTATACTTTCCATAGTGATTTTAGCTCATTTGATGAGATAACATTGAGGTTTAAGGTCAAAGTTTGACTTTGGTCAAATTTTGATTATCTTACACTCATATCATATTTTGTAAATTTTATTGGATTCAGGAGGTCATTTTTGGGTTAAGGAAAGGTCAAATTTTTTTTTGAAGTTTCGTTGGAAATTTCACCTTTTTGGTTAAAGTTCCCATTTTTAGTACCTTAGAGTAGTGGATCGAGGAGACCTCACATTTGTGTTTTAATAATTCCATTGTATCTAAAATATGTTTTATACTCGATTTAAACTATTGGTTTAGGTTTAGAGGGGGGGAGGTTCAAGATGTGTTTGGAGTACAAAAAATAAAATATTTGATTGCTTGTTTTTGGTGCAATCGATTTATCGATAAAATGACTGATAAATTGGTCATTGACAATAAATCAGTATGTTGTCCAAAAAAATAGGTGACTGATAGATTGGTCAAATGTGCCGATAAATTGTCACCAGTCAACATTTCTATAAAATGACCTTGTATCAGTATTTTAACTTCGTTGTTGAGTTTGAAACATTTCGGGTGTTGGTGCATATCTCGTTTGAGTATATCATACTCCAAACACATTCCGAGTGGTGTTTAAAGCATTTTGCAAAGGCTAAGTTTTAGTGTAAAAAAAATCTGGTGTAGGGCACTGTTGTTTCGCGATCGTGAAATGATTGCATGTGATCGCAAAGGTCATCCTTTCCTCTATCGTGATTTCAGAGACTTTTCATGCAATTATGAACCCCAACTTCCTCACCCTTCGGGATCATGAGCCTAACTATTACGATTGTGATGACCATTAAAGCCAACCCTCGAGATCCTGACACACTGCCACGTGATCACGAAGGCATGTACTTGTAAGTATATATGTTTCTTCCATTCAATTTTTCAGTCCAAAATCTCTCATCTATATCATATTATCCTCTCTTTAACCTTGAGAAAAATTCTGGAGATTGATACTAAAACCTAGGGGAAGCATCCTTGGTGTTGAACTCTCGATCCCTTTCGTCGTGGTAAGCTTCCTTCCCTTATAATTTCCTCCATTAAAGCTCTTCGATCAAGCTTGGTAATTCTTGTGAATTTCCCCAATTTCAACTATTTAGTAGCTTCTAAGCATTTGACTTTGTAGTCGACCCCTCATCTCCACATTAGTACGTAACTCCTCCATTTTTTCATAATAAATGCGTAAAGTTTTGCACTTTATTCTTTTCTTCTTTGGTTATTTTTTAGCCTTTCCATACTCGGATTATGTTCATTTTTGGAGAATGAGTTCCTGATGTTGCCAAAAAATCTTTGGCGATATTTGTTTTGGGGTTCGGTTAGCACACCCTGTGGGGCCCATTTTAGGTCTGATTTTTTGCCGAGTCTAGATTTTTTAGAATTTATATCATTGGCTTTGTCTTGATGTGTAGATTCGTATATCACCAATTTCAGGATACTCAAAGACGTTTTACATCAGACGAGTTGGTCTTTGTATGCTGCAGCACGATATTTGTCAGGCGACAGGTAGGAGGATCCTTGGGCTTACTCTAGAGATATAGCTTGTATAATTGTGCTAACTAGCATCTGTGGGTTTGGATTAATAGGTCAATACCATGACCCTTGACTTCTTATGTTATTCTATTTCTTCCCTTTCTTTCTGACAACACCCGGTATAATACGATGCCTTTGACCTAGTATTGGCCTAGTGATGGTTGTAGAGTAACTCTGGAAGAAATAGAATACTGATGCGTAGGTTGGTTTTTGGGTTTCACCTTGTGGTTTGGGATGTTGTTGTGTGTTACTAGCTGTAGCTTAGTCTGAGCTAGTGAAGGGCGTAGGTTTGCTGTAGATATTGCTTGTGTATACATTCATTCAGCGTGAGCGCTGGCGAGTTTCAACTTCTAAGAGTGCATTTAGGGCTGGGGGCCTTTTATCACCATTTTCTGACATTGTTTGGCGTTGGAGGTTGGTTTTCATACAATTAGGACTAAAATCGTTCAAACTTGAATAAATAGGATTTTATGATTAATGATAATAACATAAATGGCTTTTCTACTCATTTAAGACTCGGCTAAGTTCCGGGGACCCGGTACTACCTTTTTTACTTGTTTTAGACTAGGTTTAACACCCTGGCTCTAGGTACTATAATTTACTACTATTTATGACACTTGAGTTCGACTTTACTTTTGCAGTGAGTACATCCTTTTATACTACTTTACGGCTACTAGTTCGAGACGCTGTCCCCTTAAATTATGAGATTATAGCACTAAGTTGTCAAGACTTATGGTATGGTAATACCACTACATTGTGGCATTGGATGCCTGTACGTGAGCTTCCTCAAGGATATGCTAGACATTCTATACACGGTTGGCCTATCTCCATGGAACTTGCCATTATGAGGATGGATACGCTGAAAAAGGGGTCTGTGGTGGAGTAAAGGAACTTAAGGAAAGACCTTCCATGAGTCCTTCCCTTGGGCCTTTGGTTACCGAAGAAGCAACGTACAAAAGAACTGTGCATCATGGTGTCTGTCTTTACTTTACTGTACTTGTTTTCTGTATGTGCTCTCCAATAGTATGGGATTCCAGATGGATGAGAATGACTTCTGTGTACTCTTCCAGTTATATGGGGACTTGGAAGGGTTTTATCTACCTTTACTATTTTATATGTTGTTAGTATTAGTCGTAGATTTAACTTATTGATCATTCTTGTTGTATGGGTTACTTATGTGTGATACTAATTGCTTTACTCGTCCCTTCGTATCTTGAGATACCTGATGAACTAGCAAAGTAATAAACCCTGATGGTGTTAAGTCAGGTGCAACATAAGTTGATATCTGGACACCACGTGGCTACTGAACCAAAATAGGCTCGGGAAGAATCACAAAAGCTCTGGAAGCCATAGCTGCTCTGGCAGATGTCAATAAATAATCACGTATCGACCTAAGAATCGATCCCTAGTATGGCTCTTAAATGAAGTTCTAGATGACAGTGTGGAAAGTCTCCCATCTCTTGTTGCTGTCGAAGATTGTAGGCATGTTATCAACGGAAGATTGAATAAGAACAAAAAGGAATTTCAAGAGACCAAATAGGATGTACGCTTGATATGAAGGTGAAAAAAGAGATAGACTTCCTAGAAATGTCACTGTAGCCTCTCGAAGATAGGATACAAACGTCATCATACCTAATCGACAAGACTCTACTAGACATCGACTTACATACCGAGGATATTGATAAACCTAAAGTTCTGATACCAATTTTCCATGACCTTATTTCTTGATTCACGAGGGCAACTACATCCCATAAAAAGAGAACCACCCAAAAAGTACACAAGGTAAGAATAATAATTGATTGCAGAAAATAAGATATACATAAGGGACAGGGATAAGTAGATGTCTAAAACAAGTTAATAACAAACCCCAAAACCTAATATCTGATACAATGAGCCATTAAATAAAACTATAATGTCTGAAATTGAAGATACATAATCTATATCAAAACAAGTAACAGAAAGAAAGATAAAGAAAGGAAATATAAGCTTCGATCTCCAAAAGTCATCATCTACATCAGCAATAGAATCTTTGCTCGAATAAGGAATCAATGTGGATCACTCGTACTAGGGTATATACCAAAATATGCAGAATTGTAGTATGAGTACCAAAAACAACAGGTACGTAGTACGCATCATAGGCCTACTGGTATCACATACAAAATAAATGAAGTAAATAGCAAATATTGGAGGAAACAAGTCACATAAATAAAAAATATATATGTGATCAATTAAAGCTAGCTACATACAACAACAAAAATAACAAATGTCGTGAATAAAGCTAGTTATCAACCATAATAGCATAACTCAAATAAGGAGATAAATACATACCTGAGTCTTTACAACTAGTAAATCAAGTAAAGCGAATAAACAAGGGTGGCACACTAATAACCTCAATAAACATTGAGGGACGGATGTTTAATTATATGAAAACCCAAATATAAATACCACATAAAGTCATGAGTAAAATAATTGGATTTAACAAATACTCAATATGAGTAACGAATCATATAAATAGATATAAAGCCAATGGAATTCCATTCTACTCGAAGGTACAAACAAAAAATAAGTGTGAAAAGTAACAAAGACATGAATGCAATGGCATAGGTATAATTGAAATATAAATATTTATGCTCCTCCTTCGATACCCATAGGTCTGGCAGGCAGGACCAATGAAAGGAGTCCCCATATACCTATAATATGTTGTATACCCCTGCCTTAGTTATTGCATGCGATTGATAGGAGGTAGGGACCGGTAGAGATTCCCCACATATTGTCTCAACACTTAACTAAATTCAAATGCGTACGCTACTCCACAAGGTACCCGTAGGTACGAGGAGCGAATATCTGGGGAAGGAATTCCCCATATACCTGAGAATAGGCAGTACACCCCTCCCTTGATCATAAGAAGCATAGGATGGCAGGGTCCATATATGGACTCATCGTATACTATCGAATCATAGGTCTAGATGCATGTGTTCGGGCTTCACCGAGTCTAAAATCAGTCAAAAACTCAATATTCATTCCTGGGCTTTTCCAGGACTAAAATCAGGCAATGGATAATACTCAACATCCGACATCGGGCCGAAGCTATAAGTTATATCAAGGTTCATGTGTCCGATACCAGATTTTAGGTCCTGGACTAAAACACATAGAAAACAAGAGTACCACATGCACAATCGGCAATCGAGTCTTTAGTATAATTTATGAAAAAACAAAAAATCCTTTTTTAGTGAGAAATAATTTTATAAATCAATTTCATATTAATATTATCCAGTTATATCAAAAGTATATGTGCTCATATGTCATTTTCAAAATCTCAGTTAATGCAAGTTATCAATATCTAAAAAAGGGCCAAATCAATATCTAAAAGCAGGCTCATCAAGCTATGCAAGGTTCCAAAATCAACAATACTGGGATCTTGTACATAAGCAGTCAAAACCAATGCATAAAATCTCAGTATCATGACGATGAAATGTATGAATAATAAAAAGCACAATCACAGCCAAAAGATCATAGAAAGTCCTACAGGCCCTACACAAGCTCGGAATCACTATAACAAGCATAACTAACAAAAATAATAGTTGGGACTCAAGTAAATTCCAAAATAATCCCGAATTCTATGTTCCAGAGTCAGTGCAGACCACACAGGGCCATAAGATACTCTATGATCAACATACAACATCAATACATAATTTAGAACCGGACCAAAGAAACGAATAGGATCAAGGGTACCAACCTAACATTTCCAACCCAAGAATTCTAATTAGTATAATTATTTTCCATATAATACAAGTCTAATTCGTAAGTCGTAGCCTACCTAGCCTTTGAAGACAAGCTCGCAAATACTGAGTAGAAGATGTTTAGCCTGCTCTAAAACTCCAAAAATACACAAATGAGGTAGAATAATCATGAAACTAGAAAAATAATAACCTTTACATTATTATGAATCAAAACGATACCCATAAATCTATAAAAATAGTTGGGGTCAAAATAGGGGTCAAACGGGCCTATAGGCCTACAAACCCAAAACCCTGAATAAAAGGTATTAAAATTTTTCACACATCGTAGGGAACTCCTAACCAAAATTTGAAGTTAAAATGAGCAAGAAATAATCTATAATTGAAGAAATAAAGCGAAGAACACAATTGAGGAATTTGCAGAATTTTGGGTGAAATTTGAAGAGATTAAACTGGAAACTTACCAAAATTTTATAAAGAATCAAAAAATTTAAGTTTCCAGCATCACCCTGTAGTTCATGCAAGGACCCAAGGATATTTTATACTTGAAAATATTTTGGATTAAGAAGAATGACAAAATGGGCAAAATGTTAGGGTTATTACTTTATATAACTAGAGCAAAAATGCTCTTTGCGATCATAATGAGGCGACCACGATAGTGAAGAAGGTTTTATAAAGGCATCATGATGGTAAAGAGGAACCTTTTGGTCAACAGTCCGGTCAACACACCACAAATGTAGTGGACCAGACACGTTCATAACGAGTTAGTTTAAGGATCCTCCACAATCGTTACAAATTAGACTGCAATCATAAAGAAAGGTCGCCAGACACTAGATAGAAGAAAATGAGCAGAGAATTAGGACTTTAAATGATGGTTTCGAAATCCAATAAACACAAAACAAATATGAAAATTGCATGAAAACCACATTTCAGACTCAATGGAATAGATGAAATTTCCATCCAAGACTTTTTGATGAACTAATGACTAAAGTTAACCCTAAGCCTAAATTACATAAATTCCAGTCGAGTACCCAAAATGATTTCGGCTATCTTGAAGACCCAACAAACACATCACCTAACCCAAACTCGAAATACAGAGATAATGACGTAGTTGAACTAATATCCATTATCCACGTGTGAATTAAAAATCTCATAAAATTTGCAAAATGGTATAAAATCACATTTACGTCTTTCAGACACAAACCAAGAGTCCCTCTAGATAAGAATCTATGTTACAAGTCTAACGAAACTACCAAAATTCAATTCTGAGATTTTTTTCAAGAATGGTGACCAGAGAATGATATCAAAAGTTAAGGCTACAAAACAGAAAAATGGACATAATTACCAAATAAATGACCCGGCAATCGATCCACTGGTATCGATAAGTCATAAATGACATATGGTCACTACAGAAAAGCTCTAAGATACCAGAAAATGTTAGAAATGGGGAAATAACAAGAAGGGTCATTACAGATCATCTCATATATTCAAGATATGAGGTTAGTCTCACGAGGGTGTTTGGCCTATATATCTTATGTCGATGATGTTATTGTTGATACTCCTTCCCTAATTCAGTTACTATGGTTTATGAGTTTTTAGATGTCATCCTAACTGACCTACTTATCCTTCCACATAATTGTGGTGTAGAATTTTCTATTAAGGTAATTTAGTTGTGATGAGTCAAAGTTGGATCGAATACCGCAGTTACCTAAAAAACTCATACGATATCTTTTTCGTTAATAAAAATGATAAAGCAAATTTCAAACTGTTGTTTGCATACCATGTAATTTGAGTAGTATCCGGTAATAATTTATGGGAAGATAATGCTTTCCTCCCCCTTCCCTCATTGTTCTTCTTGGTGGGCAATGTTCAGAAAATGAAGTTAGAAACTTCTAATATGAATGTGGGAGTCCTTATCTTTACGACCTGTTTATATTTTTTTAGTGGAAAAATAAGTTTGTTTGCGGAAGATCTCAACAATTTAAAGCATAGTTGTTTGTTAATGGTGATGAGATTGTAATTTACCTATTATATTTTAATCGTATCAATAAATTCTTATTTCGAACAATACCAGATTTCTTCCCATTGTTAGCTTAGTGGTAATGTCAAAGTTTATCATTTTTGTTACCTTTTTCATAAAATTTTTTTTTATCATATTTTATCATATGCTAAACTTTCTTTCCCCTTGCCTTTGCCTTTTTCTAAGCTGACCTGTCTTGGTGTATCCTTTGTTTTCCATAGAGACAACATTTCAGTGTCAGCAAATGAATTGTAGAGGTTCAGTTATGAGAGTAGTCCTATTATTTATTTCGTTGGGTTGGTTAACGTTGAGCTTTTTATCAAGGGTATTAGGTGCTTTTGCAAATTTGATATCCATAGGAATTTTGTAGTGAGGGTGATATTCCAGGAGAATGTGTATTATATATCTCACACAAAGTTGGAATTCATGAAGTTTAGTTTTTGCTTTCTTATCAACTTCTGTTTTTTCTGTTTGTGATTGTGTGGGAACCTTTTTAGTGCCTGAAAATCATAAAGTGATTTGTAGGTGAAGGAACTATTTGTTGTAGGGACCATTTGCATATTGTTGTACTCTAATGAAAAGAGTGATGCATTTTGGTGTGTGTTCATGCAGGATTTCAAGGTCTTGAAGAGTTGTATTATAGGACTTGCTAACACAGGTAAGAACTGTTATATGTCACTCTAGATTCCAACATCTGTTATGTTGTTGTGCTTCCACTTTGAAACTCTTTAACAAGCAGACAACTTTATGTTATGAAAATCTTGTAAAGTCGATGCTTTGTTCACTTTTTATTACACAAGTGCTTTTGTTGTACCTGAATGCACTTTTAATGACAAAGACTGCTCATACGTGAGCAAAGAAACACTTTATGTGATATAAAAATTGTGTCATTCTCCCCACTATAAAAGCAATTCATGAACAAAGTTAAATGGATCTAGGCCTGGGTAGTTCACTTGTATCATTCAAAAAACAGTAATTATCCTAAAAAGTTCAACGTATTGTGTCCCAAGCTTAGGTAACAGGCTTGTTTGGTGATCGGAGAGGTTGTACTATAGATTTACATCCAGAGGATAGCCATGAAAAATTTGGAGATCCTTTTTGCTCCCTTAATGACTTAAAATCACAATCTTAAGGTTGAAAGTCGATGGTGCTTATCATTTGACCAACCCTCAATTATTAATACATGGGACTACTAGGTTCAACAGAGGTCATCTTCCTTGAATATCAGATGACAGAAAAAAAAAGCATAACTTCATCCTACATTAAATGGAAAAAAACTTATGGGCCTGTGAGGTGAATGCTAGTCCAATCTCTCTCATAAAAACTGTGGCGTGAAGATAAAAATTGTGGTGCTGAAGTTGTAGCCTTAACAATCAAACTTCTCTATGAATTGATCAAGAGCAAAAGGGGAAAGTAGAAATGCTCATATTGTGTGTGAATTAACATGAAATTAAGCATGAGAAATTAGGAAAAGAGAAGAAAAATTGAGAATTACTATCTCGATTATTCCCTTAAGCCCGTGGGTTTAAATAGTGTTACAGAGAATGTAAATAAAGAAGGAAAATATTATACAATATTCAAGTCTAATTATGGAGACTAGGGGATATCCTGTATATACACTATCTAATTATAGAGATATTCTCATATCTATATTATTATGATATCATATTTAACATTTTCCATCAATTTAGGGGTGTTTAACTCATGCTCCTAGTTTGCCTCAAATATAATTAATCCTAGATCTTTGGAGTGATTTTGTGAAAATATCCGCCAGTTGATCTTTCGAGTTTACAAAACTTGTGGATATATATCCAGACTCAATCTCTCTTGAATAAAGTAACAATGTATCTCAATGTGCTTCTTCTTCTATGAAAATGACAGTAGAAGCAATATGAAGTGCAACTTGGTTATCACAAACCAATTTCAACGGTTCAATTCCTTTCATCTTCAATTCTTGGAGAAGAATTCTCAACCATATAAGCTCATACATAACCAATGCCATAGCTCAATACTCTGCCTCTGCTCTTGATCTAGCAATGAAAATTTGCTTCTTACTTTTCCAAGTTATTAGATTATCGTTACCAAATTACCTCCCATTAGAACACAATAACCTGAAGTGGATAATTTATCAGAAGGAGATCTGACCCAATCTACATCATAATACCCAATAATGTAGGTGTATCTGTTGTCTTCATACAATAAACCTTATCCTGGAGAGCTTTTAATAAATTGCAGAATGCAAATCACTGCATGCCAGTGCAATCACCTAGAAACTGGCTAACAATACTAACAACAAATGAGATGTCTGGTCATCTAATCGTAAGGTAGTTGAGTTTGCCAATAAGTCTTCGGTATCTACTAGGATCATCTATAGTCTCCCTTTGTCCTAGAATAAGCTTAGTATTTGGATTCATAGGATTTTCCATATGTTTACAATCCAACATACCACTATCTTCTAACATATCTAAGGTATATCTTCTGTGCAATAACAATATCATTGTCAGATGATGTCACTTTAATGCCTAGAACGTATTTTAGCTTGCCCAAATCCTTAGTCTGAAAGTGACTTGAAAGGAGTTATTTGAGTTGAGAAATACCTTCATAATCTCCACATGTAATAACAATATTATCAACATAAACAATTAAAAAGATATATTTGCTATGTGATAAATGCCTATAAAATACGGGGTGATTAGCTTTTGTCTTAATCAATACAAACTCTTGGACAACAAATCGAAAATGAACAAACCATTAGTCCAGACTGATACAACCATGGATGAAAACCAAACTAGTATGGAAAGCAATCAAGCTCCAAGACCATTTACAAGGAATCAATCAAAGGAATTGAAGGCTCTTCAAGCTATGGTGAAGAAGTGGGTTGAGGCTTTTCAAGCTAAGGAATCAAGATAAGAAATTGAAGGAATTGTACAAGGCCCAAGAGATAATTTAAAACATTTGGACTTGCAAAGTACCAATAATTAAAGCCCAAGAAGGACTTAAAAGTAGACGGCCAAAGACAGTTTAAGTGGAAGGAAAAATCATCCCAAAACATTGGCCCAATGGAAGATTCAAGTGACCCAATGAAAGATTCAAGCTTCCAATATAAGTCAATAAAGTAGAACAAAATTGCTTCAAATAATATAATAAGGTCGTCCAAGAAGCTTCTAGAAGGCAGCCGAGAAATATTCTTAAACTTAGTCTATTTGCACTCAAATTGGATGACGGAAAACTTGTCCAAGTCCTACTGTTTTTGGGACTTCATGATTTCGGTTGGCATACTCTATAAATAGGGGTTTTCTTTCAATTATATACTTAGATAAAGTTGATAATATTGAGAGTCATTGACTGATTTTAGTTTAGTTAATTTAGTTCATAGTCCATAGCCTAGTTGAGTGGTTAGAGTTGGATTCCTTTAGTTGCTACTTTAACTTTTTTTATTCAATTTAATCGAAGGTATTTCTTTTGAGGAGTCATGTTTCCTTTGATTATATTGATTGGTTTCTTCCTTGTTTTCTTGGTTTAATTGGGAGGTGAGAGTATAAAGTCCCTTGTTGCCCATAAACCGGCAAATCGTGTAAGTTTTCGCATATCTTTTATTTTTGTTTCTTTCTCCCTCTATCTTGTGTTGTGATTCGTAACCCGAATCTCATCATTTGGTACCAGAGCTTTGGCTATTAATTCATTTCGTCGAATTACAATCCTCAGTTCATAAATCAAAAAAATTAAAAAAAAAACTTCGAGATCTTGGTTGTTTATTATTATTACCCATATCAAAATAAGTTTGTAGGTAAATTTTGCAGTGATCTGGAGGTGATTTTATCATAGTTGAAAATTGGAAAGAGTTTGAATGTTCTTGGTGTTCTTGAGAAGATTCAAACATTGTTGGTGAAAAAGATGATTAAAAGTGTTGTTTGGTCTAAGAGAAGGTTGTAATGACCCTTAAGGTCATTTTTTATGAATACGTGTTATCTTGCATCCTAGAGTATTTCAGTAGTTGCCCCAAGTCATTTATGACTTGCTGGGAC
>JBDJHY010000097.1:1571152-1581796 GCA_039654485.1 Withania somnifera
GATGTTCTTCAACTGTTCCAGTTCTAGCAATCATTCTAGGGATTTTTCCTATTACCCAAGGTGCTTTGAGTGTGGGGTGGTAGGTCATCATGGTAGAGAGTGCCCTTAGTGAGAGGTAATCCAGTCTTTCATTCAGGGTGCTTCTGAGTCAGTGTTTCCACTAGTTAGAGGTGTTCCTCGTGGAGGGGAGGATGTCCTAAATAATGCTCAGCATGGTGAGGCAAGTGGTTGGGGACAGTGTCTGGTTAATCGTGGACAGGCTACGCTTAAGTTATTTTGACTACAGCAAAGGCAAAGGCAATGATCTCAAGTTTGATTTCACCTTGTAGTTATCCAGTTTGGCTTGTATTCAATTAATTTTGGTACCCATTGGTCTTAGTAATTCTTTAGCCTTGGTGATTCTTACTGCCTATTGGCTTATTTTGTTTTCCCCTATGTGCTGTTATTGGCTAATACACCATGGATTGATAGTTTTTTTTTCGCTTTATAACTGAGTTCTTTTAGTAGTGGATTTCGATGCTAGACCCAATTTGGTAGCTGGCTGAGTGGTTTGAGCTTTGTTATAGCATGTTGGTGTTAGGCCTGGTTTTGGTTCATTGAAAAGGGTTCATTGGTTGCTGAGTTGTTTCATGGGTAGTATTGCATCTCCTGGTATTATTAGGTTGCCTTCGTTCTCTATTCAGTTCTCATTGGTCACACCATGTTTATAATTTTGGCAACGCCTGGTAGGTCCTCGGCTACATGGATGGGTTTGTAGTTGCTGAGGGTCATCTCTAGTCTTATGATCGGACAAGGTACTTTCCATGCCACTAGACAAAACTAATACTCATCCACATCATTAGAATATGTCTCGTATGGTTGTTTTAATGTCTGTGTTGTGTAGTAGTGATAACTTTAGTAGGCCCACCTGAGTATGAGTCATTCTTGTCAGTTGAGTTTGAGCCACGTCTTGATCTTATTCTCTTCTATTTCAATAATTATAGTGGTTTTAGTCGAGTTTCCTTAGTTTGGAGAGTTTTGCATTCGTGGCATCGTTATGGATTTAATGAATAGTGTGTCGATGTATTCTTCTTACAAATGGGTTTCTTCCTTAGTAGTGGATGGGGAGTGTGGTTCCTAAGTTAGATTGTTCAGTGATAAAAAAGGTCATATGACAGCTAATGTCCATTTTTCGATTGGTACAAGTTAGCAGCATTTCAGCTTTGTAGATTATTGGATGGAAGACGGTAGTTAGTACTGAATCAAGGTGTCTACGTGATAATAGTTGCATAGTTTCTTAACACTGCAGTAGCGCAATATTGTGATTGATTCTAGTATTTTGTGTTGGTACTTCGTCTCTGGAAACTTTTGGATAGGGAGTTCTTCTGCTTAATATGTCAACATTTACTCATCCTTGGTAAGATTTCCACGCGGGAGGTTACTTTTGCACTATATGCCTTGTGTTAGTGCTAGGCTTGGTTTTGTTGTTATAAGTTGGTGGTAGCCAGTTGTGTTAGATTTCCTAATGTAAATTGAGTTGGGTGAGGATATAGGTGCGCCAGGATTTTATACGGTATATTAGATACCATTTATTAGTGCTGGTCAACCGTGCTTGATGTACGGATTAGCTTAGTATGGATAAGAAGAAAGGTTTCAGTGTGTTATACTTCTGGGTAACAGTGTGCAAGGTGATTAGTTGGGTCCTCATGGAAGTTTGTTTCGTTGGTTGAGAATGATCACATTTTCCTTGAGTTGGGTAACGTCGTAGTTGTTTGACAGTCAGGGTTGGTGAGATGATTCTTTGAGTTAAGTAAGATTGTGCTGCAAGATGTGTATGTGGCATCTAAGGGTGGGTTCGCACATTGTGTTAGAACCTGGGGTATGTTTGAGATTGAGTGGAAGAGGCCCAGGGTTGATTGTTAGCCTTGCTTGCAGGTGTGTTCCAGCGTAGACTAGAAAGGCATGTGTTTCCCTCATAATCGATCGGACAAGCCTCTATTTGTGGGTGTATCAAGTGGTTGATTATTTCTATCTGTTTTGGAATTCAATTGCGTAAGTTTTCGTATTGAATTCTGCATATCTTTTACATTTTATTCTTCTACTCCTTCTCACATCTTTGATCTCATGGTCCGTAATGCGGGCAGTATTATTTGGTATCAGAGCCTAGGCACGCAAATTACAATCCTAGGTTGTAAATCGAAAATCACAAAAAAAATCAAAATTTCTATAAAATTCCCAAAAATTCAAAAATTTACAGTCACTCAAAATTGTGTCATTTGTTGATTTTTATTAATAGGAATTGTTCTCCTAGTAATTTAGGTCACGTATATCAAGTTAGAGTTGAATTCGAATTGATTTAGGGGTTCTACCATTGTTTTCAATTTTGAGTTTGAAGGAATTCTGAATTTGTTAAAATTCCGTATTGATTTGAAAAAATGAAGTAGTTCAATCTTCAAACTGAGTTTCAAGAATCGTGTATCTCAAATTTCATCGAATTCAGAGTTGATTTGAGGTATATGTTGAAATTTGGTATTTGGTTAAATTTCATTTTTAATCCAAATTTCGAACTCAGATCTGGAGATCTTTGGTAGTTGTTGTTGATTAAAAAGTGGAAATTTGTATTCCTTACCTCTCAAGGAGTTTGGGAATCGAATTTGGGAAGATTTGGTTGAGGTTTGTGTAGGTTTCAAGATTGAACACCAATGTTCTAAGTGTTCTTAAGCTTGAAACAAGGTCGGATTGATTGGAGCAATTTCGAGTTAAATTTGTGGTTGAAAAGTGGTGGAAATTGTTCTCTTTAAGTTGAGGAACTTGTGGTTTAAATTTGGTGCAATTCCTAGCTGATTTAGTAAGGTTGAAGATTTGGTGTTCATGTTCTTCATGTTCATATGAACATTCAAATGAAGAAGATGAGCAGAAAGTACATTTGATCCAAATTTTCGTCCTCAACTTTGGATTTGTTTGAGAGTTCTTATTTGTGATCTACAAGTCCTTAGGAGCCTATATTTCAAGTTTCATCTCATTCCGAGTTGTTTTAGAAGACTTGAATTTTTTAAGGTTTAAAGTGTTCTTGAAGATCTTCAAAGATTGTTATTGGTTGTTCTTCATTTTTGAGGTGTTTGATCCATTTTTGGTGTTGATTTGGTTAAGAAAAGTGTTTGGAGGTTGGTATTTTTGTAATTAAGTAAAGGAACAAGGGGTATCGAAGTAAATCGATAGATTTTAAGTGACCCATGCACGTCCCAAGCATTCTGCCAAGGACGACAGTCAACAAGCAGCCACCAACCCTGACTGCCTTCTGACACGGCGGTCCGCCCTTAGACAGCGGTCAAGGTAATTTCCCTTTGTTCCAAGTTTAAGCACTGTCAAACACGGTGGTCTACATTTGACTGCCAACTCATACCGCCATTCCACATGGCAGTCTGCAGTCTCCCACACGGCGGTCAAACTTCCAAGGCTTGTAGCCACTGCTAAGAACGACAGTCCGCCACCCCCACACATCGGTCATCAAGTATAAAAAACAACTCTTAATTGAGTTTTCAACATCCAGTAACATCTCAATTCAATTCAATTCAATCTTGATTCTTTAGTTTAAATTTCAAAACTTTATCTCAATTCTAAAACTATTCTACACTTAGTAATCTTTCTACGAAGTGTTGAATTAGTTCTTTCGTCCGTATTTCTTCGTACCAATTCTTGTGAGCTTTTATTGCTTTATATTTTTGTTGTTAATTCTTGGTTCAAGTGTAGTCTTCTTTAAGTCTGTTGAGTGTCAACAAGAATCCATTCTACCACAAAGGTTATAGGATCGTTGGTCTATAAAGTCAAAAGTGCTCGACAAGCAATTTTGGATAAACTCTTAGAGGTAAGGGAGAGCACACACACATGAATGGGTGAGCCTTTTATTACTAACAAGTTTGTTGAAGTTTTGTAGGTACAATGTTGCATCTTGAGGGTGAAACATCTAATATACTTGCAAACTCCTTAACGTATATTATAAAGCAACTCATCGAAATGAATGGAAGAATGGGAGGTTTGGAAGAGCGGATAACTAGGGTGGAGGATAGTGATAAAGAGGAGTAATATCGGGAGGTGAGTCAGGATAAGGGAAAAGGAAGTGTAGAGCAACCTACAACTATATCTCTAGGCCAATTTCAACAAATGACCCTACCTATATTAACTCAAAGACCCTACCTATATTAACTCAAAGCCGAAGCTTCCACCAACAACCCACATTCCTACAACAAAACACTCCAAGACATTCGGAACTCCACATCCAAATCCATAACCATTCATTCCTCCACACGAAACACCAACCATACATGATTACTATCCAAGTCCATTTCCCTAAATAAATGTATCCATTGTTCCATTACATGGGTCTATGATGTCACCTCCACATAACCACCAACACAATCCATTTCAAGACAACCAATATCACAACCCTTTGTACGATGAATTACACCATGAAGTTGACATTGATGAGGAATGGAGGTAAGGAAGAAGAGAAGGCTAGGTAGAGCCTAAAGATGGGAGGAGAACACAAGGCTTTGGTCAAAACCAAGGCTATAGGAATAGAGAGTATAAACATGAGGGGTATAGAGGAGATAGGAATTGGGAGGATAGAGGAGATAGGATGGGACACCGAATTGATTTTGATTGAGGCTTGAGTACCATAAATATGACACTCTCACGGTTCAAAGGGAGTAGCGATCTAGAGGAATTCATTGATTGGAAACTATAAAGTGAGAGGATCTTTCTCACAAACAACATATCGAATGTTTTGAAGGCCAAGTATGCTCTTACACAATTTGAAGGTTACGCATCTACTTAGTGGGAATCCAAGAAAAAAGAAAGAGAATTCCACAATATCTTCATGATTCCTAATTGGCAATAGTTGCTTGCAGTGATGGAATTGAGGTATTTGCCGCCCAACTATTATCAAGAGCTTCTAAAAAAGGTATACATGTTGCGGCAAGGTTCCAAAAGTGTAGAAGAGTATTATGATGAATTTGATAATTTGAGAATGAAGACCAATCTTGAAGAGCATGGCTAATGCATAGTGATGAGTTATTGCAAACTTGAGGTTTTAAGTCTTAAGGCCCATGAAGCTCAAACACTATGACACCTTGGAATTGACATTTAGAGATGCTTTGAAAGTGGAGGAAGATTTGAAAGAAGTAAGAGATTTGAAACAAAAAGCTCTTCTACCAAGCCATAGGAGAAGAATGACAAGATCAAGAGGCCATACATTAAGGAGTCCAAGGGTAGGGGTCGAGCTACCCCCGCTAAGGCCGACTACCATGCAAAGGTCTATGATAATCCAAAGGAAGGTAATGTTGCAAAGCCTAATTTTCCTAGACCTTCTACCATCCAATACTTTCGATGTCAAGGAAAGGGACACATTTCTAGTGAGTGTCCAAATAAAAGAACTATTGTTGCATTCAATGATGGTATCACATGGAGGATAAAGGAGAGTGTGATGAAGATAGAGAAGAAGAGGAAGACAATGGTGAAAAAGAGAGAGAAGCTACGTATGATGATGATGAGGGTTAATTTTTCTTGCCTCATGAAGAGAATGTCCTTTACTACACCAAATGAAGATGAGATAAAGGTTAATGTTAACCTTTCTGGTGTGGTAAGATAGATTATTAGGGCACTTGCTAGGGAGGACCTTAACCAAAGAGAGAATTTGTTCCATGCAAGGTGTAAAATCTTGGACAAGGTATGTTCCCTATTCATTGATAGTGGAAGTTGCACTAATATGGTGAGCCAATCGATAGTGGAATGGTTGCAATTTCCCACCACCAAACATCCTAACCCATACAAGTTACAATGGCTTATTGATAGTGGTGAGATGAAAGTCCTTAGACAATCTATGATCAAATTTAACATTGGAAAATATCATGAGGAGATCTTGTGTGAAGTGGTACCCATGTTGTCTTGTCGTGTACTTTTGGGAAGGCCTTGTCAATTTGATAGGGATGTTACTCATCAAGGCCGAACCAACAAGTACACTTTTGTGATAGATGGAAAAAAGCATGTGCTTGTGCTCTTGACTCCCTACCAAGTAAGCGAAGACTATCGCATCATGAAAGAACTTCAGGATAGTGTCAAGATTAGAGGAGAAGAGAGTGGTTCCAAGGGTTCCACTACTAAGCAAGGAAATGAAAATGACTTGGCTAAGCTGAAAGACAAGAAATGCATGATAGCCAAGCCCAAAACTTTCCTCAAGGAAGTTGATGAGGACCACTTCCTAGTGTTCCTTATCAATACCAAGCATTCATTACATGCTAACCAAGACAGCACTTTTCCTAGTGTCATTTCTTCTCTTTTGCATAGTTACAAGGATTTATTTTCGGAAGAGATGCCCAAGGGGTTACTACCTTTGAGGGGCATTGAGCATCAAATTGATTTTGTGTCAGTTTCTCTAATTCCAAACCGACCGGCATATAGAAGCAATCCGAAAGAAACAAAAGAATTACAAAAGCAAGTGGAAGAAATTCTTGACAAGGGACTTATAGAAGAGAGCTTGAGTCCTTGCGCCATACCGATGATTCTTGTACCAAATAAGGATTCACTTGGAGGATGTGTACTGATTGTTAAGTCATAAACAAAATTACGGTGAAATATCGACATCCTATTCGAAGACTTGACGATATATTGGATGAGCTATATGGCTCATGTGTGATACGAGACAGAAAGCACCAACTATCTGGGTGATCCAAGCTATGGACAGCATGAAGGCACCAAAAGAGACTCAAAGAGGCATAACCACACACCAAGGAAAGCAGTATCAATTTGGAAGATAACTTGGGCAGGATGGAAGACTTTGAGGGCTTGAGTTGATGTGACCTAAACTTGAGGGGTCAATGTAATAGCTTCAATACTTGAAGGACTGTTTTGTCATATTAAGTCACTTTTAGTCTCAATTATATTTATTCAATAATTAGACTACTATAAATAAGTAGTCTTGCATTATGTTTAGGAGACATTGATGAATTGAATGAACTCCATTGAGAGGATAGTTATTAGCTTAGTTAGCGTTAGACGTAATTTAGCGTAATTGTAGTGCGTAATTGAGGGTGGATTCCCTTGGTTGCTGGTTAACTTCTTTTAAACATTCAATAGAAGGATTTTTCATTTTATGGAATCAAATTCGATTTTCATAGATTGTTGTTTGGAGTTTATTGTCGACTTACAGGTTCAGTTGAAAGGTGAGGGTAACGAGTCCCTTGTTTTCATAAATCTGTAAGTTTATCATAATTTTTCGCATATCTTTTTGTTTGTTTCTTTCTCCCTCATGTTTCATACGTCTCGTATATACGATCTGCATCACCATAGTAAAATGAAGTCTCTACTTTACATTGACTATTTTAATAAATGTAATTTTGATGATTATTTAAATCAGGGACTGGACAACATAACGGACGGTGAAGACATACTGCAGCTTCTGAGTTGGTGAAGGGTTAAAAAAAGTCAATTTTCATGACTCAGAAGGATGGTGAAGGACTTGCTCGCTATGCAAGCGACATCAGTGGCTTTGGAGTAAGCATTCAGCGCAGGAAGATTTCAAATTGGAGATCATCGTTATTCACTAACAGATGACAACTTAGAGATTTCAGTGTTATTCAGAATTGGATCAACGCAACTTAGCGCAACAAAGGACTACAAGGTTAACATCACAATATGAATTATTTCTAGATTCATTAATTGGCGACAATAGTAACGATGACATGAAACATGAAAATCATTTGTAAAATCTACCAAGACTATTCGTTGATCACACTAGGTCGTTACAAGATTTAGATGAGAGTTTTTCTAGACTATACAACTATTAGTATTGTAGAACTCTTCTTGGAAGGTGAGTGTATAACTTAGTTGAAATAGAACCATTCCTAGAAGGTGAGTGCGTAAATTAGGTTTTCTACTAATAATTGTAACTCGTAATCAAATTTTGAATACTTGAATAAAATTCAGATTATTATCAGTTGCTCAATTGTTTATATCATTAAGTTTTTCTGAATTACATTTTTAACTTTTACATTAGGAATTAAATACTTTATTATTTTTCTTATTTTTTTGTAGTTACAAAAAGTAACTTACAAAAAAAATTACAAATAACTTACAAAGTTTATAACTTAGAAAAAATAAGCTACAAATTAGTAAATAACTTACAATTAGTAAAATAACTTACCTAAAAATATACTTTGTTATATAAACAAACAAATATATTTTAAACAAAGTTATATGACCAAAAAATATAATTTGTTAGATAAACTAAAAATATACTTTTTTATATAAATAAACAAATATACTTTTTTTATATAAACAAAGTTATATAACCAAGAAAAAAATATTTTTTGTTATATAAACTAAAATATACTTTGTTATATAAAACAAAGTTATATAAACAAACAAATATACTTTTTATACAAACAAAGTTATATAAATAAAAAAATATACTTTGTTATATAAAACTAAATATATACTTTGTTATATATATAAAGTTATATAAACAAACTAATAACTTTTTATATAAACTTATAAATTGTTCATACAATAATTAAAAATTAAAAAATTAATAATTATAAACTAAAATTGTATTTTAACATTATTGTTTGATGATAAGAAAAGTTAAGAGTATACTTTTATAAAACTAAAATTATTGCTTATAATTTTATTTTATTGATATAATTGTTTCACAAACTAATTTTTTCGCAATATTATTGTTATATCGTTTTTGATATAACAAAGTATTAATTTTTAACATTGTTTTGCAAACTAAAACTATTGTTTTGCAATATTGATATAATAAATTATCAATATTTAACATTGTTATTAATGATTAAAAATTTAATAATTATCAACTAAAAATTATTAAAAAAATTAATCCCATCCAGTTTAGGTACATAACGGGACGGGATGAGGTTTCGTCCAGATATCATTCTGGTACATAACGGGACGGGGCGGGACGGGGTTCTGTCCCGATCGTCTCAATACCGCTTCGTCCCGATAGAAACGAACCCGGTATTGATATTAAGCAGCCTTAGGTTAACTTATAAATTTAAGGTTATAATCGCTAATTTTAATTTGGAACGTACTATTAAGCTTGAAGACTAATTAAGTATGTTAAAAGCTATAAATTGAATTTAATCTATCTATATTATTATAAAATATTAATTAATAAAAATATCCTTCAAATATTGGACAACTTTTTTTGTGCCCTTAAAAAATTAAATTATCTTTTTAATTAATGAAAAAATTTCAAATGTTATTTGTCTAATGTTTAGTATGTTGAAAGTAATTAAAAATAGGTATTTTTAAATTTATAGCGTAGTAGACTTTAACTTTGATTGTTAGTTATCATAAAATCCAAATTATAACACCAAAATAAAAAATATTTACATGAATTTGAGTTTAAATATGAAGTAAATTGAGATAATAAATTTAAAAAGATAAAAAGAATTCATAAAATTTTAAAAGTGTTGATAAACTAATTTTTTTATAGCAAATTAACTTAATATATTTTTATATGTTTAAGTACACTGGTAAGTAAAAAAGGAGTGTATAAGAAAGTAGTTGTGATGCAATTGCAAGCTCACAAATTCCACAATAATTAGTATAAAAATAATATGAAGTTAAAACAATTAAAGTCTTAGTCTTTTTTTCTCCCATAAATACCTATCCATTTACACTCACTTGTATCAATCCTCTGTTTCAAAATCAAAAACAAACATGACTAAAGAAGTTGAGTTTTCTGCTAAAGACTATACTGACCCTCCACCAGCACCATTAGTGGACTTTGAGGAGCTAACACAATGGTCATTTTATAGGGCAATTATTGCTGAGTTCATAGCCACTTTGTTGTTTCTTTATATTACTATTCTAACAGTAATTGGGTACAAGCACCAGGCAGATGTGAATGATGGAGGTAATATCTGTGGTGGAGTTGGTATTCTTGGAATTGCTTGGGCTTTTGGTGGCATGATTTTCATTCTTGTTTACTGCACTGCTGGTATCTCTGGTTAGTTCTCTCAATTATCATCCTATTTATACGTGTTATAATAAGGAACACCATTTTAATGGTAAAATCTATTAAAAAAAATACAGGAGGACATATCAACCCAGCAGTGACATTTGGGCTGTTCTTGGCAAGGAAAGTATCACTGATCAGGGCAGTTTTGTACATGGTGGCACAGTGTTTGGGTGCTATCTGTGGTGTGGGTTTTGTCAAGGCTTTCCAATCAGCTTACTACAACAGGTATGGTGGTGGTGTTAATGTCATGGCTCCTGGCCATAATAAGGGTGTTGGATTAGGTGCTGAGATTATTGGTACTTTTGTTTTGGTCTACACTGTCTTCTCTGCCACAGACCCCAAGAGGAATGCTAGAGACTCTCATGTCCCCGTAAGTATCATACTAGTATTATTTTATTATATCAAATTAAGCTGAGTTTTCTTTAGTTTCTAATAGCAATTTTCAATGAATTATAAAATTTAGGTTGTAAATTATTTAATAAAATTACAATAATAGAACCTAATGTTGATGTTCAGGTGTTGGCACCCCTTCCAATTGGATTTGCTGTGTTCATGGTTCACTTAGCCACCATACCAGTCACTGGAACTGGCATTAATCCAGCAAGGAGTTTTGGTGCAGCTGTTGT
>JBDJHY010000097.1:1590359-1600893 GCA_039654485.1 Withania somnifera
ATAGAAAAGTTGATAGCCTACCTTCTCTTGTGTGAAAATTTTGGGGAACCCCCCCCCCCCCCCCCCCTCTATTTCTCCCTTTCTTTTCCCAACTGTGTCCGGGTCGCGCACCTCGGCTGACGGTTAGGCCACACCGTTGGGTACCATTTTGTATAAACGCATGGACTAAACTAAAAAATTTTGTGATGGTTGTTTCATTCCATGCTCTCCGTTTAAATCATTTTGCGGCCGTGCATTTCAGTTGGCAACAATTGGTGTTGCCATAAAAGCTACTCTAGTGTTTACTACTGATGCTAAGAAGAAATGGGATGAATGGAAGAATATTTTCCTAGTATCTCCTCAACTATGTTATATCCTCTTAAACAAGGAAATTTTGATGTTATATCAAACAATACTAAGGGGATGTGCCAATAAAAACAGCCTTTTTAATTAGGGTCCATTGCTCTGGCACTCCCTGACATGAGCAGTACAATGAATTGTAGATATGTATCTGAACCATATTGTGATTTTCCAATTCTCTTGAATTTTATTGACGATTGCTTATCTTTAATTTTGGCTAATTTTAGATGGTTCTTCCATATTGTTTGTTTGTTTCTTATATTAATCCATATGAAGATTTAGCAGATTAGTAATACAGACTACACTGAGATGGCTCTTGAGGGTATTGTTGGTGCTGTAGAAGCGGCACGGACCAGCAAGCAACAAGTAGTTGAGACTGAGCACTTAATGAAAGCTCTTTTGGAGCAGAAGGATGGGTTGGCTCGAAGGATATTCACAAAGGCTGGGTTGGACAACACATCAGTTTTGCAAGAAACAGATAGTTTTATATCTCAGCAGCCGAAGGTATGCAAAATGGAGACCGACTGTGAATTCCGATAAGTACTTGGAAGAAAGCATAAGATCTTTTTTCTCGCAGGTTGTAGGTGATACTAGTGGACCAATATTGGGGCCACATCTTAGTTCCCTCCTAGATAATACGAAGAAGCATAAGAAGGAAATGGGAGATTCTTTTGTGTCTGTGGAGCATATGTTGTTAGCTTTCTTTTCTGACAAAAGATTTGGTCAGAAGTTATTTAGGGATCTCCAGCTTACAGAGAAGGCTTTGAAGGATGCTGTCAATGCTGTTCGTGGAAGTCAGAGAGTAACTGATCAGAGTATGTGTGTGTGTGTGTGTGAATATATATATTTATTCAAGTTTCGTAGCCATGTCTCTTCTGATATCATTCATTCTAGTTGAATGGTATAGCCTCGTTATTTGTGGAGCGAAAGGATCACAGTTTCTCACAACATGAGACGATCCTTACTTTGGTTGATTGGGTGGATTTCCTTTCACAATTTTGCAATATTGTCTTCTGGCTTGTCAGCATTTAATGTTACTTGTTGACGGGGAAGTCTTGTATGTTTTAAAAAAATATTTTTCATAAAATACGTGGCTAGGAAAGCTAATTCCATGAAGCTGGTATAATACTCCATCCACATGGAATTTATATCAACTTTGAATTTGAAGACCAACCTCGATATCAAAAGGCGGTATGCGTTTTCCATTCCTTTAACTACAGTCGAAGTGCCATCAGCAAGTGCAATTGTAGAGAGTAAATGAAGTAAGCTTAAGTTACTCTTAACACAGAATACGTGCAGATGCACTGTGATCTGGCATCGATGAGCTTATGAGTAAAGATCTAGTTAAGCAAGCGAAGGAATTACCAGAGTGAGAAATGCTAGAAGAGGGTGGTTGTTATTTTGTAACTTTATTTTGGAAGTAATAACTGTCTTTTGCTCCTAACAAGGTAAAATAACTAGTTTCTTGTCCTCTGCTCAAGAGTCAAGTAAAGGAAAGACTCCATTCCCAGATGTATGAATCGTATGAGTAGGTTGGATTATCGTGTGCTTGTCGACTATATAAGTCCAAGTATTTTGGGTACGGGTATAGTTGACACGGGAAATGCAAGTGCGGTGAGGTCTAGGACTCTTTCCTTTTTCTTTGCAAGATCCATGTTTGTCACAACATTCCACTATGCACAGCTAATAGAGGTGTCATTACATCATTATTACCAATGGTATCTATGGAGATATGTAGCTTTCCCGTTGGACAGCTACTATGAATCAATGGATTGCCTCTGTTGAACCAGTAACTTGATGGAGACATCTTCTAAGAAAGGAGCAGTGAGACTTGTCGAATTAGATGATAGTCAGGAGTCAGAACGTAGATTAAAGCTTTATCAGCACCAAGTCCATCAATAATGAACCTCATTGCTGTTCCTATTAGAGAGTGGCAAGATAGTTAAACTCATCTCTTCATGTTTCTACTTGTCTTAAGTGAACCGTCATATTTTGATGGTTTTGTTTGAGACAAATCATGTCTGAGACGATTATATAATATATATGTGCACACACTCTTGGCATCGGTTCAATTCTTAGAACAGTTTTGCAGGATTAAAACAAATGGAGTAATTTAGGATCTACAGAATTCCGTATAAGGATATATAACTTCGCATCTAGTTTTTCCAACCCATGCTTTCATTCAAAATGCCAATTGAAATCGTGACTAATCCATCGTTATGACACTATTCCACAAACTAGAGCTCGAGCGATATGATGAAATTGATGGAAAATCTTGATTATTTCCTAGTTTGATCTAAACCATCAATATTGCAAGATGATCGTGACTTTGCCAAGAGAGTTCATGGAAAAAACCAATCAGAATGAATCTTTGGAATGGGAGGTGGTGGACAGTCAGTAAGCTTTCCATGAGGTAGTGATGCAGATCAAAACCATCATTATAACACTATTGCACGATCCATTTCTCTTCCCTGGCTTTAATGTCTTGGAGAAATGGAAAAGAGTTGCTTCTGTTATCAGTTTTCCATCATACAGCTGTTTTCCATGGTTGCTGGAGGAGGTCTCCTACCAAGTTCAAGGAAGCTGAGCAGCCTTGAGAATGCCTGATGTTCAGTTTTTAAATCATGCTCTTTCTCTCCAAAAGTAGAAGATGAACATTGTGTTGGCTAATTCTCTTGAAGGAAAGTTGTATCTGTCAGTACCTTAATAACGTGATGACATATGTAATACTCTTTGTGCCTTTGCTTCGTTATTGTCTGCTACTAGATACAGATATTGCAGATGACAGATTTTTTGAGGTGTCAGCTCATTTTTCTGGTTGCTGCTAATACATTTATTCTAACTTTTTCCAGATCCAGAGGGAAAATACGAGGCATTAGATAAATATGGAAATGACTTAACTGAACTTGCAAAACGTGGTAAACTTGATCCGGTGATAGGAAGAGATGATGAAATACGGCGCTGCATCCAAATATTGTGTCGGAGGACGAAGAACAATCCTGTGATTATTGGTGAGCCTGGAGTGGGAAAAACTGCAATTGCCGAAGGGTATGATCTCTAGCCTTTTGGGGTCCCACCTTGTAACGTATGACTATGTTTTTCTTTATATTTATTATGTTGTTTGGATTCTGTTTCGGTTGAGAACACCCCAAAACATTACTAAAAAAGCATGATTATCAGTTCCGGGAGGCTTCTGTTATTTGGCAGACTCTGTGGGATTTATAGGAAAAAATTATTGCTCGTATATATAGTTTCTGGATTACAAATTATTATTGTTGACCATTTGCATCATGAGATGACTCCAGATATCTTACGTGAAATTGTTGAAAAACAGAAATTTAGAATGGTATGAAACAATTATGATCTTTCTTGTTTACCATGGTTCCTTGCGTTTCTTTTTCATTATGAGTTGTGGGGTAATGGAATATAGTTATCACACTTATGTGTTGCAGAATCTGGATAATTGACTAGGTTTAGTGTGAAGAGTTCTGATGGATGGGTTAAACATTATTTGAAAGTATATATCCAAAATAAGATGCTCTCACTAGTAACATCATTATGATTTTGAAACTACCTTGCTTGTAAGTCTGTAAAATTGAGGCGGTGGAGCCTTTTGGATGATATTAATTTTCTTTTTAAAATTAATATATTGCCAAAATTGTGGTAGCTTATTGAGCTTCTGTGTGGTCTCTTTGAACTTTTTACATAGGTCCAAACTCAAAACCATCTTATCACATCCTTCAAAAGCAGCCCCAAATAGTCGGCTAAGTTTGAGTTTTTGGGTTGTACCCAAAGTGAAGCTCTGTCTTCAATTTCTTGCTCTGAGAGAATGTTTTTAATTTGTAGAGGAAGAGGATCATCAAGTAGTGGCTATTAAATAATAATGTGTTTCTACAAGGGAAGTGAGTACTTCTAAATTGATACTGGATAGGGACTTGAGTATATCTAGAATGTAGGTATTTTTTGCTTCGACCCAAAGAAAGATTATGATAGGTTGGATGTAATGTGGGATAGCCCCAATTTGTAGAATAACCCACAACCCCTTGGGGTTATCCTACCCAAATATACAAGTACCATGAAGGATATGTAGAAAGGAGGGTTCACAAGTGATCAATAATGATCGATAGTGATTGATGCCTCTCCGAGTACTCCAATTCCCCCTAACACAATGTCCTAGTCCCTCTTTGTTAAGAGTTTATGAGAGTATGTTGCGACCTTCGTCTAATGAGTGCCTCCTCAACAGGACTTCGCCGTCCTCGTCCTTAATGCACTTCACTTGATCAAGGTCCTTAGGCCCTCCTTTGTTTCACCTTGGCTAGCCTGGACAACTTTCTCTCCCTGCCATTTTCCTCTAAACCACATACAGGCATCAAAAGTCGTTGTCTTAGTCGTCATAATTGCGGAGTTTGCCTCTTTCTTTGCCACTTTATCCTTTTTGCATTTGTCCACTTTTCCTCCTCATCCTTACTTTCCACCAATTTCATATACGCCAACTACTTAGTATTTATCTTTCCTTGGACTTCTTCGGACCTTTTATGCCCACCCAACCTTTCTTTCGAGACCTCCAATACCTCTTTAGTTGCTTCCCTAATACAACTAGACATCCTATCCCATGTGCTGTTAGCATCTTTACTACTCCCTCAAGACACCATACTCATCAACTTCTCCCCTATTTCCTGGGCATTAGCCATAGTCAAGCTACCTCATTTGATTCTTGAACGATCAACCATAATCCTTTTTATCCTTCTCCTTTTGATCTCCAAATCCATCTCTAAATCTATCACAAGGAGTTTATGTAGGTCATAAGGTTCTCACTCGGGATAACATTGCAGTCTTTATAGAGACTTTTATCATCCTTCCGAATGAGCAAATAGTTATTCTGTATCTTATTTACCGTACTACGGATGCCTCTTACCACCTTGTTCAAATCAACCCCCAAACGTTTGTTTTCTCCTCGTCCAGGCCCGCATAGTGTACATACACTCTAATGACATTCAAAGTGGACCCATCAACAACTAAATTGGTCTATATAATCTTACTGTTGACCTTCTTGACATCTATCATTTGTTCCCTTAGCTCTGCCAAGACTATCACCCTATTCCTATTCTTTGAGCCATTTGAGTACCACAACTTATACCCGTTCACATTCCACACGTTAATTCCTACCCGTTTTGTCTCCGAGACACAAGCTATACTAAGCCTTCTCTTCTTGAGAATCTTGGTAAGTATTTACTTTATGCTAATGACAATATAAGTAAAGCGCCCAAGGGTGTGACCTGGTGGTCAATAACATAGGTTGAGCACCATGAGGTGTTAGGTTCAATTTCCATTAGTGAAAAAAGCATGGTCTATGACGTAAGTTGAGCACCATGAGATCTCAAGTTCAATTTCCTACAGAGATGAGACAAAAGCTCTGGGTGATTTCTTCCATTTGTTTTAGCCTTTGTGGAAAGAGAGAGTTAATACTTGTTATTTGTAGGAGGTGATAGGTATTCTGTGGAATCAGTCGAGGTGCACTCCCGGACAGAACAATTATTAAAAAATATACAAGTAATTTGTTCTCTTACTCTTACGTAAAGAATTTTAATATCATATAAATACTCTATATTTTCTCCTATTTAGATACAATGATGTAGGCAGTACTAACCTATAGTTACTTTGATCCTCTTTGTATTTTTAACCCGGTCTTTAATCATTAAAAGAAGCCGGGAAAGAAGCAGAGAACAAGTTAAAGATGGTATCTACCAAATCTTCATGATGCTTTAACCTCAGAATGATTATTCTTTTTGCTCCTTATCCTTGCAGGTTAGCTCAAAGGATAGTACGTGGAGATGTTCCTGAACCTTTGATGAATCGGAAGGTTATAACTCTCTTCCATGTTGTTTAATTTAATTGAATTTATTTTATTGAGAAAAGGATCAACAAGTTGTTCTCTTTGCATGAGGTTTATCAAGTGGTTGTGTGTGCGCAAAATCTTGGATGATAACATTTTGCAGTGTTAGTTGGATTGCTTTGTCTTCTATTTGTTTTTTCCCAAAGGCATGTCTTGAAGAACTAATTGAAAATTGCTGCTTCTCTACTGACAAGTATGGGCCTTAAGCTGTTGCTTGCTGGAAAAAGTTATGTTTCTCTTGTTGCTGTGATCCATTTGGACAACGAAAAATATTTAGCGGTTTTTTAGGTTTGCCAGTTTATTTGGAACATAATTTTCTATTCAAGATATGAGTCTGCTCAAGACAGGTGATGCAGTTGTTACTCAACTGAACCAGCATGGAAAAGTTATCACATTGTTTTCATAATTTCTTGGAGTACTTTCTAATGAAGTTTGATGCTGAGAGAACCATGCCTAACACCTGCACTCAAACGTAGACTAAATGTTGATCAACCTACCTTGTCTGCTTGATAAGATAATCTCTCACCCAACCCCTCACTCAGCAAAGGGAGAGGAGAAATGGTTACGGACCACCTCATTCTCTAATTTTCTATTATGATTCTATCGACATTTAAGTGCTAATACTGTATGTTGATTTTCTTCTTTACATTTTAGTTGATATCTCTCGATATGGGTGCCTTACTTGCTGGTGCAAAGTACCGTGGAGATTTTGAGGAAAGGTTGAAGGCTGTTTTAAAGGAAGTCTCTACATCCAATGGGCAGATTATATTGTGTAGTGATGAGATACACACTGTAGTTGGTGCAGGTTCGGTATATTATTTGTAATTTCCATCTTCCCATGAATGAACTTGTCTATTTCTACTGAATGATAAGAAACTTTGCCAACTGTACTCTTTAAAATTGGATCTCTATTGTTTATTTATAAATTTGAAAAAGTGCTGGTTCAAGCTACTACTCTGTTTTCAAATATCAAGATTGTGGACAAGAAGTGGTAACTTTCTCTTTTTGTTGGATGATTTTTCTTGCTTATTTATGATTAAACAATACAAATTTCATAGGTTAGTTCATCTTATGTTATTAGGAAACACCAGGTCTGAACACTAGTGAGGTTAAAAGTACTATTGGTTCGCAATTCTATTTAGGTGATCCATTTTTAAGTTGAGCTTGGCACCATAGAAATGCTTTTAGTATTACTCTGTTTATCAGATCCTGGACTTTCGAAATGATTGAACTAGGTTTGTTTTTCTTGTTTTTGTCAAGCTGATAAAAAATTGATTGATGATGGTTCTTTATGTTAGCAACTGTTAGAGAAGAAGGCTAACTTCTGTTTGCAGCTGGTTTATATGGTAACCAACTTAGTGAATGTTACTTGGTTAGAACTTGATGAATGTATTCTATTCTAAATATTGTGCTTTTTTATGCTGTGTGTCTAGGAGCTACTAGTGGGGCCATGGATGCAGGGAATTTGTTGAAACCCATGCTTGGTCGGGGTGAACTTAGATGTATTGGAGCAACCACTTTGAATGAATATAGAAAGTACATTGAGAAGGACCCTGCTCTAGAACGTAGATTTCAACAAGTATATTGTGGTCAACCATCCGTGGAAGATGCAATCTCTATCCTCCGTGGATTGCGTGAACGATATGAGCTGCATCATGGTGTTAAAATATCTGACAGTGCTCTCGTGTCAGCTGCAGTTCTTGCAGATCGATATATCACTGAGCGATTTTTGCCGGACAAAGGTAGGCTAACTTATCCTTAGAACTGCAAGTTTGTCTGAAATACTTCCATCTGGTTGCTATTAGATCCCTGTGGAAGTTTCTCAGCTTGACAGTGTTGAAATTTGCATTTAGTTACTGCAGTAACTTTTTTGCAAAATAAAATTTTAAATTCTAAGTTAGGTTGTTTTACTCTACCTCACCTTTGAGGTAGTGGTACGGACTGCGTACACCTTACTCTTCCCATACCCCACTTGGTGGGAATTTACAGGGTATGTTGTACTTTGTAAGTTAGGTTGTTATTTTAGTTCTTAGAGATTATTTAGGTTTTTTTTTGAATTATTGTTATGCAGATTTTCTGCATATTATATTTTCATGTTGGCTATTTAAAGCCACCAAATAGTTAACAAAATTATTGAAAACCATTTCAATCCATGGAGAGTCATTTTAACTCTTTTTGCAGCCCTTTTCAAACAAAAACCAACAATGGTATTAAGAGTTTCATTGATCTTATGGGATCTGTGAATTCTTCCAAAGAAATACCTACCATTTCTAACCCATTAGGGCTGCCATTTTTAATCCGTCAGGGCAATTTTCATCCCGTTCTTTGCACAGGCTATTTTGAACCAATATCTTTTTTAAACTTATTTTGAAAAATAGAAAGGTACAGTCTCTCTTTGAATGCCTCCAAAGATCTTCACTGACGAAAACTATCAAATTTGGTTAGTGAAAATGAAAGCCTTTTTTAAAAACAATGCGACCAATATTTTATACGATGTTGTGATGGAAGAAAGCACCTCACAACATCTTGGGAATGCTACAATTGTCCAAGATAAAAGCACTTTGAAAAGAGCTTTCAAACCAGAAAAGATCATAGAAGGTGTTTTTAAGCAGAAATTCAAAAGAAAAAAAAAGAAAGAAAAAGAGAGATCAGTATCAAAAATCCTGCAAGTGGTGAAAGCAGAAATCGAGGAGGAGCAGTTTTTTTTTAATAGCAATAACCAAAGCAGAGGAGGAGTATTGGAATTTGCATTTAGTAATAAGTTGTTTAGTTTAGGATAATTTGAATTTAAAATGTAAGTTAGGTTGGTTGTTTTAGTTGTTGAGATTATATAGTTTTTTTGAATTATTGTTATGCAGATTTTATGCATATTATATTTTGATGTTGGCTACTTAAAGCCCCCAAATGCTTAATAAAATTAATGAAAACCATTTTAATCCATTTAGAGTCATTTTAACCCTTTTTTTGCTGCCGCTTTTCAAACAAAAACCAACAGACAGTACTAACCACCAAGGTCCCACCCTTCGATAAATTTTGCAAGCTTAGGGATTTCTCACCTTGACAGTACTACTAATCTATTAATGTTTTATTGCATCGAATAGATTCACTGATCACGATTTTCAAGCTGCTTGTTAGAATGTGCTTTGTATGTTTGTAATTTGGCATACTTCTCTGTAGGGTTTCTCACTCTATATTCTGTCCTTTTTAGCAATTGATCTTGTTGATGAAGCTGCTGCAAAACTAAAGATGGAAATTACTTCAAAGCCAACTGAATTGGATGAGATAGATAGGACTGTGATGAAGTTGGAAATGGAGAAACTGTCTCTGAAAAATGACACGGATAAAGCATCTAAAGAAAGACTTAACAAGCTAGAAAGTGATTTGAAGTCCCTTAAGCAAAAGCAGAAAGAGCTAAATGATCAATGGGAACATGAGAGAGCTCTGATGACACGCATACGTTCTATAAAGGAGGAGGTAAATTGCTAGTTTTGATACCGAAATTAATTTAAGTTGCAGTTTTTTGTTGTATTCTTGTGAGTACAGTATAATTTTTCTTGTCGAGTAGATTGACAGGGTTAACTTAGAGATGGAAGCAGCTGAACGTGATTATGACTTGAATCGTGCTGCCGAACTCAAGTATGGGACCCTAATCGCCCTTCAACGCCAGCTAGAAGAAGCAGAGAAAAACCTGGCTGACTATCGGAAGTCTGGGAGTTCATTGCTTCGTGAAGAAGTAACAGATCTTGATATTGCTGAAATTGTTAGCAAGTGGACGGGTATACCATTATCAAACCTTCAGCAGTCCGAGAGAGACAAGCTTGTCTTTTTAGAAAATGAACTTCATAAAAGAGTTATTGGTCAGGATATGGCAGTAAAATCTGTAGCTGATGCAATCAGGCGATCCAGGGCAGGCCTATCCGATCCAAATCGGCCCATTGCAAGCTTCATGTTCATGGGCCCTACTGGAGTAGGCAAAACTGAACTTGGAAAGGCTCTTGCTGCTTACCTTTTCAATACTGAAAACGCTCTGGTGCGTATTGACATGAGCGAATACATGGAAAAACATGCTGTTTCGCGGTTGGTTGGTGCACCACCAGGTTATGTGGGATATGAAGAGGGTGGGCAACTCACTGAAGTTGTCCGTCGGAGGCCTTACTCTGTGATCCTCTTTGATGAAATTGAGAAAGCACATCATGATGTTTTTAACATTCTCTTACAGTTGTTGGACGATGGAAGAATAACTGATTCTCAAGGGAGGACTGTTAGTTTCACAAACACTGTTGTAATAATGACATCAAATAT
>JBDJHY010000097.1:1644412-1656873 GCA_039654485.1 Withania somnifera
TTTTGATTTTTAAAAATGCTAATCCAATATTCAAACCAATAAGATATTTATTATCGGTTTTTGATTTATTAATTTTCGGTCCTTAACAGTTAGATTTTGATTTAGCCGATAACAAAATACTCATATAAAATAAATGACTTTTTTAGCATTTGGCATAAAAGTAACACCACCTTTTAGAATGAACAAGAGAAAATTTTAAAATTACAAAGCCGAAGGAGCAACATATAACATATCTCTCCCTTGGATGGTAGGAGGAGATTTTAATACTGTTCTAAATGGAGAAGAAAAAATTGGAGGACTCCCTGTTTATCCTGGAGATGTAGAAGATTTTGCTTTTTGCATCAACTCATGTGAATTTGAGGAAATCAGCTATAAAGGCAGTCTTTCACTTGGTGGAATGATAGAGCAGGAGAAGATTGTATTTTTGAAAGGTTGGATAGAATGCTAGTCAATCAAAGGCTTCAGTCCCAGTTTAGTCATATGGAAGTAGAGCATCTTGCTAGAACTGGGTTTGACCATTCTCCACTACTGTGAATCTATGGTGAACATGACCAAAACTTCATCAAACTATTCAGGTATTTGAAATTTTGGACATAAAATGAAAGTTTTTTGGATATTGTGAGGCAGAATTGGGTAGTGCAAGAATGTCCTAACCCTTTTATCACATTTAAAAACAAGTTAAAGAAGCTAAAAGGAGCCCTATTAAAATGGAGTAGAGAAGCTTATGGTGGCATCTTCAAACAATTACTGATTAGAAAGGAAATTGTCAAAGTTAAAAGAATCATTGTTTGAAGTTGATCCTTCACAAGCCAACAAGATCATTCTTAAAAAATGTTAAGCTGAATTGAAAAGATATTTGCACTATGAAGAAGCGTATCGGAGGCAGAAAGCAGGTATTGATTGGTTTGTTGAAGGATATAGGAATACTAGATATTTCATAATCTAGTAAAAGGAAGAAGGAACGAAGATCAAAAGGATACAAGACATGAATCGTAAATGCATAGAAGATGAGGATGTAATGGTGGCGGAAGCAGTAGAATTCTATAGAAAACAATTCTCAAACGACGAAGAAGATGCTGATCAGGAGATGTTATCTCACATTCCCTCCATGGTAAGTCAGGAACAAAATGATATGCTAGGTAAAATACCATCTGCAGAAGAAGTGAAAGAAGTTGTGTTTAACTTAAATGGAGAGAGTGCCAGTAGCCCTGATGGATTTATAGGATAGTTTTATAAAAAATGCTGGGACATTGTGTGAACAAATGTATTTATACTAGTGTGCAGCTTCTTTCAAGGTCAGACTTTGCCAAAATCCAGTACCCACCCCAATTTTAGTGTTGTTGCCAAAGAAAGACCTAATTCAAAGTTACTCAAATTTGAGACCCATCAGTCTAGTAACTTCATTAATAAGGTCTTTTCTAGTGTAATTCATGATAGGCTAGAAAAGATCCATGTTGATTTCTAATTAATCAGTCGGGTTTTGTGAAAGGTAGAAGCATTATTGAAAATGTATTATTCATCCAGGAGATTGTAACAAATATAAGGAAAATGGGCAAGCCTGAAAATGTGGTAAAAAAACTTGATATAACTAAGGCCTATGATAAGGTATTATGGATATACCTAATCAAGGTCTTAGAAAAGATGGGTTTCTCAGACAACTTCATTGACATGGTCTGGAGATTGATAGTGAACAATTGGTATTCTATCTTATTTAATGGTCAAGCCAGGGGTTTCTTTCACTCAATAAGAGGGGTAAAACAAGGGGCCCCTTTATCCTCAACTTTGTTTGTTCTATCAGCAGTCTTATCTGGAGCTCTGACTCTCTTTTTGACATCTATAATTTTGTGGGATATAGCTTGCCAAAATGGAGTCAAAATCTGAATCAGCCTTGCGTATGCTGATGATACTATAATCTTTGCATCAGTAGAGGAAGAGTCATTGAAGCTGATTATGAAGGTCTTAAAGGAATATGAAAAAGCATCAGGTCAGCTTATTAACAGGGAGAAAAATGCCTTCTATATGTTTCATAAGGTGGATCATAGACTATTTGAGAATGTGGAACAAATTACAGGAATTACTAAAGGCAATTTCCCTTTCAAATATTTGGGATGTCCTATTTTTCACAACAGAAAAAGGAAAGAATACTACAATGATCTTATTAAAAAGGTCAAAGACACGCTTCAGAATTGGAGGGGTAAGCTTCTGTCATTTGGTGATAAGGTGGTTCTTATTGGAAGTGTTTTGCAAAGTGTCCCTGTATACTTACTTTCTGCTGTGGTGCCAACTAAATATACAATCAATGAGGTTCATAAAGTTTTTGCTTGATTCTTCTGGAGTACTAAAGAGGAGGTAGAAGCAGGCATTGGGTATCTTGGGGAAAACTTTATATTCTGAAAAAAGGAGAAGGCTTGGGATTTAGATCTCTATATGATATGTCTAGAGCTCTTTTTGCGAAGCTCTGGTGGAGATTCAGAACTACAGCTACACTTTCGTCAAACTTCCACTAGTAATAAATATTGCAAGAAGTTTAAACTAACACAAGTACAATGGAAAGATGGGTCTCAAATTTGGAAAAAAATGATTGAGGCAAGGGATCATACAGATGACATGATTTGGTGGGAACCAAGGAGCGGCATTGTTGATACTTGGGAGGATAATTGGACTGGATTGGGAGCTTTAAAAACATGTCATCCACATGTCCCAAGATCTGCAAACACTGAAGATTTGAGCTTCTTTATGAATGAAGAAGGATGGGATACAAACAAGTTGCATGAATATCTGCCAGGAGAAGTGGTGAATCATGTTCAGAGTAGATTATAGTGAGTAACTGTATCTAACATTTCTGATCAACCTAGGTGGATGAAATCTAGATCTGAGAATTTCACAGTAACAAGTGCATGAGAGGAGCTCAGGCGCAAGCAACAGGAAATAGAAACCTTTTCTTATATATGGAATAATATTATTCTTTATTAAATCCCTTTTCCCTTTGGAGATCGTGGCATTGTAAATAACCAATAGACGAAGTGTTGAAGAGACTCAAATCAACCTAGTGTCTAAATGTAGGTGTTGTGAGATTGCTCAAGAAGAATCTGTTGTGCACTTGTTTATTACAGGAGAATTTGAAGTTTCTATCCGGTATTACTATGTAAGTTTAGTAGGGCTTCTTGGCCCATTTATGCAAATGTAGTAGACCCTGCAAAAGTGGTGGGATCTAGAGTGTTGTGCTAAACTGAAACCAATATACCAGGATATACCAGCTTTTGTTTGTTGGCAGTTGTGCTAGAGAAGGAATACTATTAATCATGGAGGTACAATGACTAGATGGAAGGTACTACAAGAGATCAGCAGTAGCCTAGTTATGTTAGCTAAGCTAAAATACCCCTGGATGAGTAGAATGCCTAATAACTTTCCTCAGTTGATCCTTCATCTTGAGCAATACAGACCCAAATTTAAGCCATGTTGGTGCAATGGAAAAGACCTGAGGTAGGGTGGTTTAAATGTAATACAGATGAAGCTTACAGAGGCAATCCTAGGGAAAGCTCTGCAGCCTTCTGTATAAAGAATTCCAATGGGGATTTAGTTTTTGCTAAAGCAAGGTAGCTGGGGGCAGCTAATAGTTTGTATGCAGAGGCTATTGCTATCCAGAATGACATTCAACACAGTATTATACGATATAAAAGCACCAGTCATGATAAAATCTGATTTTCTTACAATGATGAAGATTTTAGGGGGCAATTGGGTGATTCCATGGAGCATTAGAATGGAGGTGCACAGAATCAATTGCTGGAGAAACAAGGGGCTGGCGTATTTTGCTCACATCCTTAGGGAAGACAATACACTAGATGATTCTTTATCCAACGAAGTTTTTAATTTTGCAGGTACAGATACAATACAATTCATTAATGTCCAGGAGTTACCAGTGCAAGCAAGGAAAATTCTAAACTTAGACAAGCAAGAAATCCCGCAAATAAGACTTAGTATATACCGAAACAAGAAACCAGATTGATATGACAAGTTAACGAGAAGAATTGGGGATGAGAAACTATATGCCCCCCAGAGCAATACCTATCAGAATCCAGCCACAAACAAAAAAAATAGTAACAAAATCACAAAGATCTGGTAGTATATCTTATATGAAGTTTATTAAAGGTGGTATGAATCCTATTAAGGGTTCAATCCATTGTAGGCTACATATTTGGAGAAAATACTAAATCTGTCCAATGTCATCAGTTTCATTTAGAGAAATAGAGACAAGAGCAGAAATACCTTTGACCATTAACAAAATATAGATGTTGAGCTGAAGCAGACCTTTGTCGTTTGGGATTTGGATTTCAAAGCGTCTAGTGAGAGCTTTGAGACCGCTAAATACAGAATCTACCCGTAAACTCAATTGAGATGGGAGAAGGTGAAATCTGTGAGTTAAAGAAGTGAATAAAAACCTACAGCTAATTCCGGTACCTGTTGAGCTGGATGAAGCCATCAGAATCGTCTCTAATGAGATACCTCCGCCATAGTCCGAGCTTTCTAGAACTCGTCTTTTCATTTTCTCTTTCTTCTTTTATTATTGTTTGTTTTTTTCATTTTATTGGACTTGGAGCTTTTGGACCAAGGTCTCAATTAACTCATTCTCTAAATATTTGCTTTTAAGATAATAAATAGCTCACGGGGTGTTTTGATTAAAAAAAAAAAAAAAAAAGTAAAGTCACAAGAAAAAAAAAATCAGGGCGTTACTTACTTACAGAGATGATTGATAATGACGATCACTAGCTATTACACTGTGTGCAATAAATATAATGTCCTAATTAGAAACAGTTACAAATATATCGCTCTTTCTAAACCAAAAATGTAACTAAAGCAGAGAGTTAATAATAATTAATATAGTTTTATTGGACTATTAATTTATCCGATTGCTCAATATTAAAAAATTAAAATCAAATAGATGATTTAATATTTTTTTTATAAAATTATTAAAAATTATTAACTCAATAACCAACCACAATGAATCAATAATATTTTTATTGATTCAGTTTACTAATCGGTTTATTATTGCACACTCTTAATTACCCCTTCAATTAAAAATTCAATTTCGAATCAACATCCAAACATACAAACGATCTTCTCATTTTTTTTTTAAAAGAAAAACCAACTCAAAATCTATTGTCATAATTTGAACCTGAATAAAATTTAATTTCTATTTGACGAGAGAGCAAAAAAATAAAAAAGAAATGAATTAAAAAAAAAAAAACAAGAAAAAAGAATCCAGAATAACAAAATCACAGCTACCTTAATTCCTTAAACTGTAAAACCCACACATTTCCATTTTGAGACATATTTTACCTAGATTCACCATACACACATATACTCACACATTGGTAAATGTATTTACCAATTCTTGATTTTTCATCACTTCCCCCTTACTTTCTCAAGTGGTACGTTGTCAATTATCCAAATGGTCATTATTTTTTGTTGATAACAACAATTGGTCACGTTTGTTTTTCCAAATTCTCTTCTGGGTCGCTTCATTTCATTTAATTTGTATAAGTGTGTGTGCTCGTATATATCTGTTGTGTGTTTTGTCACAATCTTGATTGATCTGAATGTGGGGTGCTTTTATTTAGATCTGATACTGTGGAATGGTGTAGTTGGTTTCATTTGAGGTTATTGTTCATGTTGATCTGCAGTGTTATCTAGTGAACTACTTGGGACTTTTGTTGCGTTTTTTGTTTTTCAATGTGGTGTGGATGGAGATAATTTGAGTTAAAATAGCAAATTTAGAGGTACTCATTGATACTGCTTTTAGACTGATAAAAGTTGAATCTTGATTTGTGGAAAGTAGTCTTTGTCTTGGGTTTTTACAGCTTGTTTGGATGGTTGTTACCTATTGTATTGGTTTGAGTTGTTAGTTTAAATTTAATGTTTGTTTTTTCTCGTTATCCTATCATTAAGTCCATCATCAGGTAACGATGAAAAGTCCTATTTTGTGTGAAAAGTCCTATGTTGTGTGATTGCGTCGTTAATTTGTCTTTTTATAGTAGTTTTACGTCGTACCTTACTTTTTAAAAGTTTATTATTGTGAAATGTGACACCGTGTAATGATGGAAAATGATATAATTCATCCAAACATTATATTTATTAAAGTAATACGATACAATAAAATACAGCACAATATGATACAATATGTTACATTATGAAATGATATGTAACAACCATCCAAAGAGTGTGTTATTCGGATACTTGCTTTTCTAGAATTTATAAATTGGACTGTCGACACTAATATGGTATCAAGAACTTCTCTTTATACTTGCTTGTTCTGGCAGAGTAGGGAGTTCTTATGTTTGGCTGATTATTTTTAATGTTCTTTCTATGCACTTTAGGTGGAAAAGCCAAAAAATAAATTCCAAAATTTTATGTGGGAGTGTAAACGCCCCATTATGCTGCTCGGGAGATAAAAACTTGTTACTCGTTGCACAGAAATAAAAGGCAGATGGCTCCTCCAAGCAAGGCTGAAAAGAAGGCTGCAGTTGATGCAATGTGGTTACTTCAGTTGGAATTATTATTGTCAACAAGGTCTTAATGGCCAACTACGGCTTCAGCTTTAGTAATTCTCTCTATGGAATTCTGTTACCTTGTCCAGTAGCATTCTTATCAAGTTAAGTTAAATACACATTTGTCTTATGCATCGTTTTTTAATCAGAAGAATCTGATACTAACAACTCTAACCTTCAGAGATCTGTGGTCAGATGCCATTTGGAATGCATAGCTATCCGTCCTTATCATCAGTAGTTTTTAGTTGCTCACACCTAAGCTTTTCTGCTTTATGATTACTGATGGTTATTCATTTCTTTTCTTATTGCAACTGTATAACCACGGAAATCAGAGCATTAACCAGAATGACACAATACTTTTCTGGTAAAAACAACAGATCTGCAAGCCTTAATCTTAAAAGCGAAGCAACCATGATAGTACAATTGTTTGGTAGTTGGTATTATCGTGATTCCCTGATTAGCGAAAAGTAAACGATTAGAGGAGTGAAACCATGAAACTCAGAACTTGTGCGACGTGGAAACGAATCTTCTTTCTTTTGAAATGTTAAGAATTCTTTTTACTTATGAATTTTCTACCCATAAAGAAGAACTTTCTTTTTGCACCAAAACTGGAAATAGAAATGGTACAGAGAGAAGATATCGTAACACAAAAAGGGAAGTTGCTCCATTTGTACTGCCCGTGTAAAAAGCAATAAGCTGTTTTGCTTGGTAGAGAATGGAATGTTTCTGTTATTTTTCTCACTCGTTTTGGGATGAGATTATTATAGCCTTTGATCACAACTATCCTTTCAGCGACTACGTTAACTGGGTTGCATTTTTCCACGTCAACTTTGATGACGATTGTTTTAAAGTGGCTTGGATACATCAGAGTTTCTCATCTACCCCTTCCAGATCTTCTAAAATTTGTACTGTTTGCAAACTTTTCTATTGTTGGGATGAATGTCGGTTTAATGTGGAATTCAGTGGGATTCTACCAGGTAATTCTATGCTCACCAATTTGATCTTGCATTTATTATTCAATTGATGACTTCAGAAATTAACCTCCTTTGTGACTGTTAGATTGCAAAATTGACTATGATACCTGTGTCCTGCTTACTAGAAGTTGTCTTCGACAAGATTCGTTATTCAAGGAACTCAAAGCTCAGTATTGCTGTGGTTCTCTTAGGTGTTGCTGTCTGCACTGTTACCGACGTGAGCATTAATGCCAAAGGGTTCATTGCTACCTTTATAGCTGTTTGGAGCACTTCTCTGCAACAGTATGTAAGTTGCCCCTGTAATGAAATTTATTTTCCATATTGTGAAGATGATTGAATCATCTGTACACATTGAGCGGATAAATGCACCATCTAATTTCTGTACTTGGGAGGGTGAGCAGCTTTCTACTAAAGTATCTCTTTTTTTATATTACTCGATCTCTATCTCTTCTAAGGTAATTCTTAAAACCATAGTTTTATTTGTATGCAGTATGTTCATTACCTTCAAAGGAAATACTCCCTAACTTCTTTCAATCTGCTGGGACAGACTGCACCAGCCCAGGCTGCAACTCTGCTGTTATTAGGCCCTTTTTTTGGATTATTGGTTGACGAACAAGAGGATCGACCAGTTTAGCTACAATCTCCCATCTTTGGTTAGTACCCTCTTCTCTCTTATCAAGTATATTTGTTGGAGAAAATTTGTTGTTTCTTTCCCTTAGATAATTCTGTTGAATCTAGTCTATATATGGATCTACGAAGTTATACGCCTATTAAATTTGTTGAATTAGGTCCAGGGGGTATTGGTGTTTGATGCTAATTGCAACACTAGGTGACTCCTAATTTTTCCCTGCACCTCAATAAAGCCAGTTTTTCATGTAAAGCACTTGTATGCTTTAAGCTATTGGAATTTATAGTTGTCCCGTAGGTTAGGCTTCGTGATGGGTCCATAAAGTTTTTTGGCTACTCCACCCATTGCGTTGGTATTTTGGACCCTCATAGCCTTTTCTAATGATATCAGATCCAATCCTTGGTAAGCTCCCTCATTCTTGAAAGCTGCACTAAAGTTCTTGTACCAAAATCAGATTACATGTATTAGAAATTACTAACTTATTTTGTTGTTCCACATAGGTCAGGTAAAGGATTCCAAAAGGGTTTGCAAAGATTTTAGGCTATTCCATCACTTGATTTTAAGATTTTGGGTTGGAGCTCAGATTTTACGCATAATCATAAATAACAATGACACCTGCACATATCTAATTTTGTTTTTGAGTATATGTCTTTCAATTTTATGTAGCTTGATATTTTGCTATCATTTCGTTTTCTTCCTGATACACTTTCCCGAATAACTTCACTTTTGATCTGAGGGTCTATTGGCTACCACACAAAGGTAGGAGTAAGTTTGTGTACATCTTAGTTCTTACCCTTCCAGGATCCCACTTGTGGTATTACACTACAGTGGGTATGTTGTTGTCGTTGAAGTTTCTTTCAATTATTTATGGTTTGTAATCCTAGTATGAATTCATTAGTTTCATGAAGACTAGGATTTCTTGATGGTCACTTATTGATGGTTTATGTAGCTATATATGCCTTCAAAGTCTAATTTGCATTTCTTCAGAACACCCAGAAATTGAAAAATGCGAGTAGAAATTAGCTAGATGGAAGAGACAATGCTTGTCTTTTGGAGGTAGAGACACACTTTCATCTCTGTTCTTGATTCGATTCCAACCTACATGATGTCACTGTTTGCAACTCCAGTAGACATCATTAACAAGCTGAATAAAATCAGAAGGAAGCTTCTATAGCAAGGAAATAAAGAAATAAAGGGTATAATCTTGTTAAATGGAAGGAGGTGATTGGCGAAAAGAGATAATGGGAATAAAGAACTTGAAGAATCACAATAAGGCCCTTAGAATGAAATGACTCTGGAAGTATGCAAATGACAAGCAAACATCTGTGGGGGAAAGTAATTGAAGCAAAATTTGAGGAGGAGGATAGGTGGATAATGAAAGGAAGTTACTGCACCATATGGAGTGAATTTGTGGAGGTCTATCAGAACTCTATGGAATGAGCTTAAGGGCAACACCAAGATCAAAGTGAACAATGGGTGAAAGACGAGATTCCAGAAGAGGAATGACATGAGGCAGGCACACTGGAAAAGATTTACACAACATTGCGCTACAACAACACAGTACCATAGCAGAAATGTGGACACTAAAAGGGTGGGACATCACTTTCAGGAGACAGATTGATGACTGGGAAATTTCAAGAGTGGCAAAATTTTTCGACACAATCAATCAGTTTGGGGGAACACAAGAGGGGGAAGACGAGCTATGATGGCAGGGAAGTGACAAAGGCTCTTTCAAGGTTAGCAAAGCATATAAGAAACTGAACATCTCCACTAACAACTTATCAACTGGCCATGGAAGAATATTTGGAGGCTCAAAATTCCTTATAAGGTTCATTGTTTTGTTGGCTCTTGTCGAAAGAGGCAGTTATAACTTAATGAAGAGGGGGATAACTTTATGCCCAGTTGTTTATTTTGTAGGGAGAAGGCTGAAACTGTAAACTACCTCTTCTTGCACCTCAAGTTTACTGGACAAGTATGGAGGGTGTTTTTAAACTTGAGAGGTATATCTTGGTCCATGCCAGGAAAGATTACACAGACACTTCAAAGCTAGGATGAGATAGGGATACTGGCCAAAAGTAGAAGCAGATGGAGAATCATACTAGCATATAGTGGACTATATGGAGGGAAATAAATGTTAGGTGTTTTGAGAACATAGAAAATAGTATGCAGCAGATCAAGTTGAATTGTATCTTGACTTTGTGGTTTTGGTATAAACAAATCTGGTCTAATTATCCTGTCTCTATTATCGATGCCCTAGATTCATTATAGACATAGTATGATAGGTTTCTTTAAATATGGTTATTAAGACCCCAGGCCTGCGAGTATTATAATCAACGTTGAAGATTACTAGAGGAGAGTGATCAGAGGATGATTCTTCGTCGCCGGGAGAGAAAATCGCATTTAATTCTTCGTTTTTACAAAAAAAAAAAAAAAAATAGGAGTAAGCTTGTGACACGTTCACTAAAAAAAAATTGAATTATGGGCGAACGACAACGAGCATCTGGAATAACTAGTGAATTACAACTCTATTGTACAGCAATTGGGGCACCACGTACTACTCTCTTCTTATATATAAATACAAAATTACCAGTTCAAAAATGTCTTAAAAATCTGTATATGTACCAAAAATGCCCTTTGAATCTTGTGGTCTGCCATTAGCATAGAAGGGAGCTTCATCAAGGATAAAACAAGATTGTTTGAATTAAAGAGTCTGCAGGTTAAAAAGGAAAATAAGACATAAATTGAAAAGAGGGAGTTTTTGGTTTGTGCCTCTCGTATCCACCTAATTTTTGGTTGTATGTCTTCTCTGTTGTTGCTTCACTTTTTCGTTTCATATCAAAGTCCATACTAGTCTATGTTGGGTGGTTATGACTTCATTTTGTATAACCTTACCATCTTTACATGTGAATTGTCTCTTCTTCATTAAGGATGAGGTCTAGTTGACTATGATTGCCTCTAACGTTAAACTTTATCAAGGATGATATTTTTAAAGTAGATGTTAGGTAAAACAAAATATCAAGTCAAGGCAAACTCTTAACTAAACTTTGTCTTTTGATGAAGTAAAATAAACCTTTTTCTCGTTGGTATCATAAACATATTCTCCATATAGTTGGTCAAAACTGTCACTATCTTTACCAACAGAATCTCCTCGAATAAAAGTATGATGGTCATATGGGTTCTGTTAGACCAGTTGCCCATGATCTTCCCAGAATTCAGTTTTATTGTAAAAATTCTTCCCAACATGGTCAGCATATTAGTTTGTAATCTTTGTGACGAGTGCTTTTTCATGCTAGGGACCGGAGCTCTCAGCTTTTTAGAATTTTGGCCTTTACATCGTTTGCTTTTTGTTTTTGCAGGTGTTCACAGTTCTTTCATGCAGTAAGCCATAGGCACCAATCTCAGCCAGTTCATCTGCATTGGCAGATTCACTGCTGTTTCATTCCAAGTGCTTGGCCATATGAAAACTATTCTTGTTTTGATATTAGGATTTTTGTTCTTCGGAAAGGAGGGTCTAAACATACAAGTGGTAGTTGGCATGGTTATAGCAGTTGCTGGAATGATTTGGTACAGCAATGCATCGACAAAACCTGGTGGGAAGGAACGTCGTAGCCATTCAATTAAGCATGGACCTGATTCTAACCAACTTGATGACAAAGTGTAAAAATTTCTGCCAAACTTGCAAAGCTTAACAGAAGAAACATAGCAAATGCTAGGATTTTTAGTTGCCACCCGAATCCATCCAGTTAGATTAGTCTTAGTTTTATACTCACTAATTTTCTTGCTGATAAGTATAGCTCCCTTGGTGAATCTTCAGAATAGTGCTTAGTTTGCCCACATTCTTCCTTTTGTCCTGAGGTGATACTGATTAATTTTTTCCTATGTATTTTACTCCAGTAGCTACATTGTGTTCAAATGAAGCTTCGAGTAAGTTGATCAAAGTTAGAGGAATTCTTCGGTGCTTTTGCAATAAAATTCTTATAATTACAGTTGTAAACTGTCGTTGGATGCATGATTAGTGCAACTAAATTAAGTTTTATAGTTTAGTCCGCTGAGTTTCCAATTTCAAGAAAATTATGAAAAATCTAAAAAATGCGTTCAAAAGCACACTATTTTTCAGTTTAGAATAATGAAAAATTTATTCAAAAACACAATTTTTCAATTTAAAATAATAAAAAACTTGTTCAAAAGCACACAATTTTTCAGTTTAGAATAATGAAAAACTTTTTCAAATGTACATAATTTTCATTACATTATAAAAATTGATAAAAACATAATATCATATGATGAGCAAACATACTATTTACATTATCTACG
>JBDJHY010000097.1:1659831-1670711 GCA_039654485.1 Withania somnifera
CAGCACACAAAGGGAGGAAGATTCCAACAAAGTTTGGATATCAAGAAGAAAACCATATACATCTTATATGGTAGAAACCCAATAGATGGATCACAAAATATGCTTTTAGATTTAATCAGCATTAAATCAGTACAGTTGCACAAAAGAAGAGGAACTCAAGAAAGCACCAAAATCCTTTCCACTCTTCAAGAGAACAAACATCAAACACAACTCGCTCACTCATTGATAATAGGATCAATAGGTCATTTGACATTGTTGCATTTCACCTCATATGGTGTGTTTTAAGTACTTTGATTAATGAGAATGACCAAACAACAACTGCAACAACAACATATCCGGTGAAATTCCACAACAAGGGTCTAAGGAGTCTAGAATGTACATAGACCTTACCCCTATCTTGGGGAGGTCGAGAGATAATTTTGAGATTATTTCCCAAGGATCCTCTAGGCTCAAGTACAACAAATGAAAGTAGGTACGAAAGGGGAAAATGAAAATAACGAAAACAAAGCAACTAAAAAGGAACAATAGCAAGAACAGAACAATATGATAACAGAAAGATAATAAACAACAAATGACGATAGATATCAAAAGCAAGAAATTACAAGAATGAGGTTTTAATACTACGACAAATACCACCAAGCCTAAACCCGGTGAAAAGCAAGATAACACTCCACTACCTACTAACCCTAATCCACGACCTCACACCCTACTATCGAAGGCCATGCCCTCGGTAAACTGAAGTTATGTCATGTTCTATCCAATTACTTCTCCCTAACACTTTTTTGGCCTACCTCTACCTGTCCTCGTACTTATTATATCCAACCTCTCATACCCTTTCACTAGGGCATCCGGACACCTCTTCACATGTCCGGACCATCTCAGTCTCGCTTTCCTTTTCTTGTCCACCACGGAGGCCACTCTCTCCTTATCCCAAATATCCTCATATCTAATCTTTTCGCTTCTAGTATTGTCCACACATCCACCTCAGCACTCGTTTCTGCACTTTGCATCTTCTGAACTTGAGAATTCTTAATTGGCTAGCTCTTCATTCTATACAACATAATCAGTCTAACCACCACTATGTAGAACTGACCTTTAAGTTTAGGCGGCATCTTTTTATCACATAAGACTTAAAAAGAAAGTCTCCTCTTCATCCAAGCCACACCAATATGATGTATCACATCATTATCAATCTCCCCACTACCTTGGATTAAAAATCCAAGATACTTGAAGTTATCTCTCTTGGAATAGTCTTTGTGTCAAGCCTCACTTCCATACCTACCTCATGCACAGCATCGTTGAATTTGCACTCGAAATATTCAGTTTTGATCCTGCTCAACCTGAAATGTCTAAACTCCAAACTTTCACACCATCAACCTAGCATTAACTCCATTTCATGTCTCATCAACCAATAGTTAGTATTATGTCATCTTCAAATAACATAAATTATGGAACCTCATCTTGAATAGACCACATCAATTTATTTATCACCAAGGAAAAATAGGTATGGGTAAGTGTCAATACCTGTTGTAACCCATCTCGATGGGGAAGTGCTCCGAGTCCTCTCCCATTGCTCTAACCCAAGTCTTGGCTCTATCGCTTTTACAAAGTCAATGAACAACATATACAAATCCATTTTCCTATCCCTATATTTCTCAGCCAATAGCCTATGTACATGATCCCCTGGCATGAATCCCAACTAGTTTTTTCGAAATGGACACAGCCCTCCTTACTCTCATCTCCAGCACTCTTTCCAAAACTTTCATGTGTGGTTTACCAACTTGATATCCCTATAATTTTGCAATGAAAAATGACCTATTGATTTGAGGATTTTAATGTGTAGTAAGTAATGGGTGAAAAAGAAGAAAATTGGAGCTAAAATGATGCAAAAATGCAAAATCTAGAGATATTGCATGAGGATGACGCATTGGATGGCCATAGCATTAGAGAGTGGCATAGTTCGAAGAAGGAATTGCACGCTGAACAGTGAAGTAACTTTCCATAGCATGGTCACCGCCTAGGGAGAGGTAACATCCCAACCTTTAGTTTTGAGTTTTAGCACTTCGTTCCATGGTTTGAGACTTCCTCCAGGTCCATACGATGTTTCAAGACTCCTTGGAATGTTTGGTTTGGGACCCAAGGGACTAGGGTGAGTTTCTGCATTATCGGACAAAAAGCTAAAAGTTTGGCAAGTAAAACAGGGCCAAGTGTGGCCAGCACTGAGATCTGCACTTGACCAATTTCGCAGCTGAAACTCCTGGTGGATAGCTTACACAAGTGCGTCCATCACTGCCCCAGTGAAACCAGACTGCAAATATAGGGAGGTTTTGTGATTTTTATTTTATTCTTTACCAATTTGAAACTTGGAGAGTTCAGTTTTGAAGGGTTTTGATGTAGATCTTCATCTACAAGATTGAGGTAAGTGATTCCAACTGGGATCTAAGTCTATTTCATGAAGCTGACCTAAGATCTATCATCTAAACATGAATTAGATGGGTAAATTTGAGGATCTGAGATATAAACCAGAGAATCACTAAATTGAGGTTTTGAGCATGCAAATGGACTTGAAATGAGAATTTAAGTACAGATTTGAAATCCTTAGCAAATGGGTAACCTGATTGTGAATCTTGTTACAAGGTTGACCAGGTTGGCTTGGAGTAGTCTTCTTGCGTTGACTTTGTAGGAAACCGTATGGTCGTTTTGTGTTTTCGAACCCCTTTCCCAAAAAGATCCAGCCCCTAAACTTTTCTACAGCTGTACACCCTGGCCAATATATGAGGTCTGTCATCTCGTACACTGAATATTATTTGCTTGTAATGCATTAGTTTTTCTTCAGATCTGTAAATCCTTGCTTATATATATGAGGTTTCTCATCGTTTTCTTTATTTATTTTTTTTTACTGATGGATCTTCATAACTAATTTTAATATAAATTGTGGTAGCTAGTATTATATTACTAACAGTTTTTATTAAAATATGGTGTTATGATTTTAGAATAATGTGTTATCTAGTTCATTTTAAAAATGATAATTTTGTGTCAAACTTACCTGTATATGATTATGATTTGTGATAATGATAATGATTGTCATCGATGAATGTTTTGCATAGTTTGGATTAGCAAGTATGTTTGTTTGGTACAGTTGGGTATTCTTGATAGTTCATAAAACTTATGGGTATAAGTCATGTTTCATGTTTTTCAAAACAAAAAAAAAAGTGAAATATGTTATGAAGAACTACGGCCAAACACATTTGAAACTTCAATCCAAGCTTCACAAATCTGAAATTTCAAATATTTGGGAATCTATCGCCAAATGCTAGCATAGTTTCTGAGACATCAAGGAAATTTCAATCTTTACTTTTAAAGCAGCATCGAGAACCATCTAACAGGAGAAAACATGAGGAGAAAAAGGATATCCACCTCAATTGGTGCTTCATGTGCAAGCAGGCAGACAGATATTAACCATTTACTACTTCATTTCTTGGTTGTATACACTATACGATGTACTATGTTAAGAATATCTAGTGTTGGAATGGGTGATGCCATTGGTGATAACAGAAATACTCCTGGGATGGAAATTCAAAAGAAAGACGAGAAGAGAAGTATGGGAATAGCGCTGTTAACATGGACAATTTGGAAAGAAACAAGAAGAGTTCTGGAAGCGATAGAAAGCGACTTTATACAGATCAGCTTTTTTGTTATATTCTTGAAGAACTTTTTGATATCCCTAGTAGTGTTGATAATTGATGTCTGTATCTATGTGGAGAATCATGTCCTTTTAGCAAGACGCTGTACATTTCGTATACATCTTGTATACGGGATCCTCACCATATCAGTTTCATTGACTAAAACAGAAAAACCGTAAGAGTATAACATACACCAAAAGGATGTAGGTTTCTTTTGCTTTGTGCAATACCTGTGAGCATATGGAGTTCAGTAACGATGTTTCCTTTAGCATCAATTCTTTAATCTCCAACAATGTATTGTACGTAGCATAGTAATTACGAGTTTGACGATCCTTGGCCTGCATGACTCATTTTAGAGGTTAACAAAGTGATTGACAAGGAGCTGAAATGTGAGTCATGGTCAAATGAAGGTTCAAGTCACTAACTATGCTTGTACCTGGATATGAGTAAAAAGTTCTGAAAAACGGAGTTCGTACCTGCGGAGGAAAATCTGTGTCAGAAATTTGATATACAAGCATGGTTTTTTTCTAATCAGGCAAACGTATTTCATTCAATAACAAGGCCAAAAAACTGGCCATATACAAGGGGTAAAACAAAAGGTGAGTGAATCTAAAAAAGGACATGATTATCTACAAACTCCACCCAATCATATATACAACAAGGCACTTTATGGGTGCACCAAAAGAAAATAAGTGACCGTAGACTACTCCTTAAATTAGAAAAACTCGACTACACCCTCGAAGGCTCTTCTATTTCTCTCTTTCCAAACAACCCACATCAACGTGAGAGGAACCATGTTCCATACTTTACGTCTTCTCCTCATTCTCCCACTCCTACAGGAAAACATCAGTTCTTTCATAGTTTTTGGCATTGCCCAAGAGATTCTAAACCACCTAAACATATCCCAACATAATTTTATGGTAAAACCACAATGTAAACGAAGATGATCCACATCCTCGCCTGCCTCAGTACATATGTAACACCAGCTGACACAAACAACCTTCTGCTTTCTAAGATTTTCGGTCATCACGATCACCGCTCTAGCAGCTAGCCATGAGAAAAAACACACTTTCTTGGCATCTGAGGTATCCAAAAATGGCATTACATGGGCACTCAACCTCCTCTCTAGCAAAAAGTATTTGGTAAAAAGATTTATCAAAGAAAAGACCATTTTCCCCAGACCACCAAACATCGGGATTATCAACGTGAATGACTTGCTTGTCATGAACGGCCAACAACTTTTGAAACTCTATCACTTCCCAGTCTTGAAAATTTCTTTTAATCTTAAATCCCAAAAGTCTACTTTTAGGGTTTTTCCTACTTTCCAGAATTCAAAAAACCCATCGTTAGCTTTCTTCCTTGCCACACCAGCCTGCCTCACAAAGTTTCTGATAGCACATGTCCCTTCCCAGCCAAAAACTCCACCTTCGTACCTCTATATCCACCTCCCTTCCCGACTGATTCTTCAGCATTCTCCATCTCTAACTGTAGCTTTATTGAGAGAAACCCAATGGACAGCAAACTCTAAAACCCACTTCCCCATCATCCACCCTTATTGAAACAGGGATTTCCCCCCTTTCTCACCATAATTCTCACCCTAGACATGTCATGCAAGCTTCAAATTATAAATTCACAAAACCTCCAAATCTCTCCAACTTCTCTAAAGAGGTCCATACACCATAGATGAACTGGAAGACCCACCAAATTTATTGTCACCATGTCTCCTGAAGAACGAGGGTCCTACACAGCCTTCTTGGTCCAGCCACCTCTGCAGCTGCATAAAGTTGTTATCAAACCACCTTCTTCCTCCATGAGGATCTTCAGAGTTTGTTCCTCATTCAAAAAACAAAATTAAAAAAATGAGTGTCACTCAACTGTGTAATCTGTATTGGGTATATTGTTCACTGAACTGAGTAAATCCCTCTCACCCCACTCCTTAGTTGCCCAGTTTCTAATTGCATCTGCTGAGCCTATCCCTTTAACAAAAGACCAACCAAGCAAGATTTCAAAAATATCTTCTTTTCGAAAAATCTGTTCCTCAGACAATGAGAACCTGGGGCCTTTAAGAATATTCATTCTTGCGACACCTGCCACTCAAATCTAGAGATGGCCAGGCTAAAGCTTCTGAGAAAGGCATGTGCTCCTTTTTCCTAGATTCTAGAGAGAAGTAGGAGCTTCTCTCACTAGGCATTTTTTAACAAGCATGTTATGTTAAATCCAACTAAATTCATGGCTAATAACAGGCACACCAACACAAATCTTTTCAAGTTTATAAATATTTAATAGAAGAGATAATGGGACCTTGAATAGGATCAATGTAGTGAAGAAGCTATGTAGACGATAAAACAGCATCTTTTCATCCTTCGGAAAAAAAACATTATGCAGCATTCTAAATGCATAACAAACCAGTAACAAAGGAGCATGATTCTTGAAATAAAGATAAATTCTATAGTAGTAAATATATTTGATGCTCAATTCTCAAGAGAGGTGATGAGATAATTAAAATATGTAAAATGAAAGTTATTTACCCGTTCGATAATGGACCTTGAGTATAAATCACCCACAAAAGAAAGCTCAAGCAGTGAGAATTTTGCAACATCTTATAAGGAGGCAACAACAGATACACTTACCAATGTCAGATTCTCTCAAGCTCAGGACTAGATGACTAAACATCTGAAGAGGGTAGTAACACAACTGAGTGGTCCAATGTTGAGTAAATTTAACCAGTGTGAAACTCTAATAGTAACAAATAAAGGTTCAACAGGTCACTTTTCGACAGAAAGAGAGAAGGGAAGATAGAGAGAAAATGTGTGTATAATGAGCATGCTTCAATCATTTAAGAGAAAATAGTAAGTTAATGTTGTTTCGTGACCTCTTTAATTGTTGTGGTTAGCGAATGAAAGCATGACCACAATTTGCTATCTTCTGTACTCAGTGGGCCTTATGAATGAACTTCTGCTGGAAATATGATATTTTCCCCTTAAGCCAGTATGACTGGGCACCTTAGTTATGGTTCAAGAAAATTGATATATATCAGAAGATATAGAAATTTAAGATTTGAACTTCTTACACATGGATCGAAAAAGAAAAAAACAAAGGAAGCCACGTGCATAAGCATCCTGCATTCACGCAGAGTTCGGAGAAGGGCCACCCCCTAAGGGGTGTGATATAGACAGTATAACCTAATGCTAGCATTAGTGGCTTCTTCCATGACTCGAATCCGTTACCTATCAACTGATTAAAAAGGAAAAAAATTGATGGTTTCTATAAGTGTAAATTTATATGTGATGCCATCTATTTTCTATTCTTTGTTCCGCCATCTTTCTAGAGTAATTCCAATACTACCTAAAAACCAAGAAACTAAGAAGGCCATAAAACCTATAGTCCATCAGAATACATAAAATCCTACAAGCTAATATGCTCTTATGCAGTTTTCATCTCCAAATCATCACGGAGGTATGCTGGAGAATCAAAATAAACCTCTACTTAGCTACTTCACAATAGTAATAAATCAGGCTTTTTTGTAAAATATAAAAGTTTAAGGTAAATTTTAAATTTTAGAACATTCCAAAACTGATTTTTGGCCCAAGAACATCGATCTTTTAGTTTTTGGAAACTTGGATTTTTTGCCAAGTTTTTGTGCCAAAAAATGGCAAACTGCATGGTCAAACACTTATTGCCAATTTTTTTTTTTTTTCAGAAACTCGCTTTTTATGGACAAATGGGGTCTTAGACTCTTTTTATGGCCAAATGGGGTCTTAGACTAGAATGAAATGAGGTTTCATAGATAAATGATGAAACTCTTAAGGAGATCAACTACTTTTAGATAAGGATAGACTCCCACATTGAACTTGCATCCAAGGCCCAAGGGTGTGGCCTAGTAGTCAATGAAGTGAGCTAACCATGAGGTATTAGGTTCAAAACACAGTGGAAGAAAAAGTACTAGGTGATTTCTTTTCATCTATCAAAGCTTTGGAGTAACTCGTAAAGTTGTTGCTATGTGACCTAGAGGTCACAAGTTCGAGCCTTGGAAACAACCTCTAGCAGAAACGCAATGTAAGGCTGCGTACAATAGACTCTTATGGTTGGGCCCTTCGCCGGACCCCCGCGCATAGCGGGAGCTTAGTATACCAGGCTGCCTTTTTTTTTATCAAAGCCTTAGTGGATAGAGTCACACAGAACCTATGCTAGTGAGAGTTCGCACGTACCCTGTGGAATTAATCGAGTTGCATGCAAGTTGACCCATACATCACGGCTATCAAAACAAAGCAAAACAAAAAAGACTGCCACATAATCTTTAGTTTGAATTTGCTCCAGATAAACGTTACGTTTTCAGAGAGCTATAATTTACTTGGCTTCAAATCAATAAATAATTCTACATCAATTCATATTCATGCTCCTTGTATCCCAAACATATCAAAGAAGGATTTCTACATTCAGCAGGCATGAAGAGTATAATGCACAAAATGGAAAAGCACTAATAGAGGAACATACTGAATGAGTTCAGCTTGTGATGGCACATCACCAAGCTGCCGTTTGAATGACAGAGTTGACCTCAAATTAGCTGCAAGTTCCTATCAAATGAAACAGAACTGTAATGCTAATATGTCATACATCATCAAGGTGCAGTTTACAGGATAGTGAACTTAAGTACAACGATCCTGTGTTTTAAGTAGAAAGATGTTGTAAATCTAACTTGTCAAAAAAAGATGATGTAAGTCTAAATCTTACCTTGACCAAAAACAAAGATGCTATAAATTTAAGTAGAAAGATTCATGCCATGTAATTGACAGGTGAAGCTACAAGAACTGATTGCATATCAAGGAAGAACTCATTCTTGAATTAGCAATCCTGATGATTTTTAACCTAAACATCTTAATGTAGAACTGATACTGGTCCATTGGCTATCTAATAAATAGTCAAAGTTTCTGTCAACTTTCCCTGGATGATTAAAACTTAAAACACAAAAGCAAATAATGCCCAGAGCTGCCCACTCGACATTGTTTTCTTAAGGGCTGTAAAGAAGAAAATGCATTAAGATGGGGTTTTATCTTCATGTATGCAAGGAACCAAGATCCATGTAAAAGACCAGACTTGGGAAAGTCCTTTATCCAAGGAGAGGAGGAACACAAATCTTTCTCATATGTATCAGATAAAGAAATATCTCGCAAGCAGCAACAGAGTCTTTAGTCCTTTTTTACTTTAGAGAGTATATAGCTTCCTATCTTAGGAAGATAACATTGCATTTACGTCTCAAATTGGCTTCATCACAGAGACAGTAAAAATTGGGTGGTATACCGCTAGTGATTTTTGCAGAAAAAACAACTTACTAGTGGAGAAAAAAGTCCATTGAGAGGATGACCTATAATGCTATTTAGTATGGTAGCTACACTTACAATTTGAAAAAAGTTAAGACTATACAATACACAAAGATATGTAAAGAGAAAAAGCATTCCCATTTTGAATGACTTTATTTGCTTTTTTGGTTTTCACAAGACGATTTCTATAACCTTTTCTTGTCCTCATTGATCATTTATTGTTGAACAATGACTGCAAGGGACACATAGCCTATCATATGCTTCTTGTTAGATATTATAATACTATACTAAGCGATCATTTGATTGGAGGGATAAGATAATAATCCTGAGATAAAATGTGGGATTAGTTTATGTTGTATTTGGTTATTAGTTTTGTTAGAATAGGAATATGGAAATAATATATAGAATCCCACTTGGGTAATGATTGTCATGTAGTGCCTATCAATAGGGCTCGGGATGGGGCCTAACATAAATTTAAAAGTTGGTTTGCTAAGGTTGGTCACGTCATGGCATGCCCACCATATGAGGCCACAGTTAGGTCTTGCTATAGCGTGCCCATTGGGTGTAACGTGATCCAGACAAGTAAATTCACAAGGCAAAGCAGCACTCTTAACAGACACTAGGTGGCCAATGCATGAAGCCTGCCTAGCAAGCTGACCAAGTCATGTGATACCAGATACCATGATAGTGACGCCACGGCGTGAAGAAGAAACTGTTGTCACGTGATGGTCACACCATAGCTTTACTGGTTCTAGACCTCAACAATACAAATGCCGAGATGTTGGGAACTTAATTGCAATTCTCAAGATCTTGAGCTACAGCACGATTTCCACAAGGGATTTTCATCTCAAGACATGATCCAACCATCAACTGAAATCATTAATGACTATTTGGGCTATTTAAAGATCATTTATGTTGATCAACCTCTAAAAGATATGATTTTCCTTTAAGAAAAATTCCCAAGTTTCTCCAAGAAGTCTTCTGGTGAAAGATTCAACAAAATGACGAATAAGGTTGTCCGAAAGGAGGTCACACATTTCGAATTCCAACACGGTTTGGTAGCCTCTGATGCTCAACTAGTGGAGGATCCAGGGTCTTCATTAAGGGAGTTCAAAAAATAAAAATATAGTGTTTGGAATTTGAACTTGGAACCTCTAGGTTGATTTAGAAACCTCTCAATTACTAAGTCAAAATCTGTGTAATTTTTTGCCGAGGGGGTCCGCCACTGTGCTCAACAAGGAGCTATCCCACATTTGATTTCTAAAAAAGTTCTCTAGGACTAGACAACTCCCTAGGATGATGGTGAGAATGGAAAGGCGGCATAAAAGAATATAGGGGTCGGATAGGAAATTTGACTATGACTAGCACTTTGCATGATTCCTACGACTATCAAAATGTATTAGCGACCAAGGCTTTTGCACCAGGTTTTCGTACCATGAGAAATTGGGAGAACTCAGAAGTTTGGTTGGAATTTTTAATTACTACAAGTGCTTACAATATGATAAGTTTATAATGACAACTAAAACATAATTAAATCAATCCTATCTAATGGAAAATCTTATACAATACTAATTGGCCAAACTTGCTAAAGTTCTCTTTTAAAGAAATCAAATAACATCTCATCAAATTACACCAATACTGTCAACTACAAACTCAGTTAGTTTTTCTAATAACAAAAGAATATAGAGGGCCGTGAAGAACGGTTTGAAACTCGATGGTTGATGGACACGCCCCTCTAGCCTTCACCACAAACTCAACTAATTGTTTGGCACTAGGTTTAGATAACAACAAAATCAACATCCAAGATAATCAAAAATAAATCCAAATGATGGGATACAACATTTGTGGCCATGTAGGAAGCTTAAACTCAATATAAGTA
>JBDJHY010000097.1:1694521-1705014 GCA_039654485.1 Withania somnifera
AAAGTGGAATGCTTTAATAATAATAATATAAGTAATTATCTTTCATTTTTTTAGCCTCGACATTATATCGACCACCCGGTAAAACTATTTTCACTTGTTTCAGTCTAGGCTTTACATCCTGGCACCGAGAAATAGCTTTTACTAATAAATGATGGGACTTAAGGCCAACTCCATTCAGCAGTGAGTACATCACTGGGACTTGAGACCATCATCGTACGGTAGTAAATACATCCTTTTGATACATATGGTCCTATTGGTTGTGAAAACATGATAGATATTAATTTACTGAGGACCTTAGGTGATACTACCATACACCAACATTATACATCATGTCTTGTCGAGTACGCCAGCGGATATTATTGATTTGAGGCATAAGATGCTGGTGGATTTGAGGCATAAGATGCCGGCAGATATTATTGATATGAGGTACAAGATACCAGATTGTGATTCATTGTGGTTCTAAAAGTTGGGAAGTGAGATTCTGATGACGATCATGTGTATGTTTACTTTTCTGCACTTGTTTTCTTCAGTGTACCCCTTGTAATATGGTGATGTGTACGAGTGAGCATGTTTCTATGTAAGTTGCGCTTTCTTATAGGGGACTTGTCAGCGTTTAATGGCTTTACTTTACTATTTGTATTACAGCTTAGTTGTCCTTGTTGGTTACTTGTTGTTTCATGTTATGTTGGACCCTTGCCATACACTCTCATTTAGTTATTTATGCTTTCACTTGAGGTTACCAGTATACCAACTATGTTCTACTCCTATCTTCTTTGGTTCCTATTTATTGTGTTATATTTCACATATGTTATTGAAAGGATGCCGGGTACTTTTTATTTTATTGCCTAAGAACCTATTAGGTGATTAGCTAGAGATATCAGTCTATGTGACACTTAATTCGTAATTGAGGTGCAAGTTTCTCGTGTTGTGCTATTTCTTCGGTGACCCTTTCCTTGTACTCTGTTATTTACTACTTTTATTATTGTTATGTGCTCAGTGGGTCCTCGAAGCCTACTGGCTATGGGTTGCTCCGGCAGCTTGTACTCATACAAAACTTTCATGTGTGCAAATCCGAGTATAGGTTCCCTGTTCGTGATATACAGACAGTTGTTCATTTGGATCTTATTCACATCAGAGATTCAGGGTGAGCTTTTTATCCAGCTTGTTCTTGCTTCTCCTCGGACATATATTTTATTGATCTCTGGTGTATTTTGGAGACATAGTTATACTATACTTACTTCAGTTTTATCTTTTCTGTACTTAGTGATTCGTTTGGAACTGATACCGGATTTTGTATAGTTATTTCATTCTTTAAGACTTCCATAAAATATTATTTTATCTTGATTTTTAATAGACTTCCGCATTTAATGTAGTAGTCCTCCGTTTGACTTTGGACTATGAGGTTTGGTTCTCCTACTGGTATTATAGTAGGTGCCATCATGATCCAAAAATCAAATCGTGACAGAGCCAGTATGGGAGCTGCTTCTGGCTAAAATGGCTAAACTGGCAGAGCTAGAGGGGGAACTGTAGCTACTGGCTATACCCCTGAGTTAGATGTACCCAAGGCTTCCCCCTAGGCAGACATCTGTATTGCGTACACAACAATTGTGAAACAATGAGATAATAAGTGAGAATTTTTGAAATCCACCTAGGACATACCCACGACACAGGATTTAAAAAGAGAATCGCATTGAGGATACTGAGTATAGCCTATTTCCCCAATCTGATCTCGACACCTACATTAATACCGTAATATACTATTGGTTCTGAGCTTTTTAGTTGAGGATAAGAACTTCAGAACTTTTGTAGGCCCTGCCAAACCAGGCTATAGCTAACCGAGTAAGTTTCCGTTTGGGACTCCCATGTTTCCTGCTTCAGAAAGCCTAATACGGAAGGGCGAACACATGCCTTCACTTGGTACCACTTCAAAATTATGTTTATTATTTTTTCACAATAGTTTTTTAGGTGTATTCTCCGATCTTATAGAGGGCCTAAAGGGTGAGCTTGACTTGTTTGAACTTTTCTTTCTTATAGAGGCTCAATAATATTTTACCTATGCTATTACTTATTATTTCTCGCTTCCTCCTTTTTAGTAGTTATTTGTTTACGAATCATACTTACCTAGTGGGCTATTTTGTTGCTTAATTTCTTTTAGGCCATCTGAATTCTTCTTATCCCACAATTGAGGGTACCATTACACCTCCCAATTCTCTGTTATTATCCTTCTATTGTATCCTTTTACATGCTATACTATTGTTATTACTTAAAGTACCCTGTGTATTTTATCTGTTTCTCTTAGTTGTGATCCTACATTGTGGTTTGTATCTGGCAGTATTTACTTAAGACTTATAACTTCATTGTATCTTATGTGTGGCTAGTTTTCTTTATTGTTTATATTGTTTTTATGTGAATTATTTCCTTTATTGTCCGCTATTTTCCATTTGTCGCTTCTTTTATGCACCAATCAGCATTTGATGCCTATTGGGTACTCATTGTTTTCGAAATTAGTACTCATACTAACACTTTTGAATCTAGCCAATGCAGATCCTAGTACGAGCCTTGGCCGCTGAGGATGCTAACCATGCTATCTTTTGAGGCTTCGTAGCTCCATGGTGAGCTCCCGGAGCCCATAGATACCTGCTTCTCCTCAGATGGCTTTTGTTTATTTTATATTTTAGAGATAGCCTTGTAAATTTCAGCTTTTACACTTTCTGTATTTATCTCTTAGTGGATTCTGTATACACATGATATCAGGTCACGAGTGGATTTATTTGACTGTTTTAGTAGGTTTACTCATGTTTTCTCTTTTCACTCTATATTTATTGCTTTTTTCTTTCAATTTGTTCTTGTCCATTGTTATTTAGTAAAACTTTACTTGTCGTTCTAGGCTACGGGAATTGATTTTCCTAAAAGTGGGTGGTAGGTTCCATGGTGACCTAAGAAATTGGGTCATTACAAAAAGACTTAAGATTAAGTAAGAGTATGGACTTTTGGTTTAATTCTATACTTTATGACTACTCATGATTTACTTAACATGTAATAATAAATAATTTTAGTAAATAGTATATAATAAATGGTATGAAATATATGTGCAATGCAAGAGATTATTGTCTCAAAAATAAGAAACTAAATAAGAAACACTAGTTATATGGTATTTTCATGATTTCTTAGTTACGTATATCCTTTCTTATGCTATTCAATTAATACATTTTTCAAAAATTTCAATCAGAATCAAAACATTTAATATATCCAATGAAAATAATGTACATCATAAAAACTCAATTAATTCGATCAATCAAAATAGAATTGTAAGGAATTGATTGTGTGATAATTGATGTTAACTGTATAAATTAGTTTCATTTGTCATTATATGATAAAAATAAGCTTCATCCAACTAGAGAAGTATATAATGAACTAAAGTCAAAGAAACAAAAATATAAGAATAGAATTGATATAATAATTTGAATATGGTAGAGTTTCATCCTTTATAATTTTAATTACAGTAAAACTCCTGAGAAGACAAAGCCATTGTGAATCATAATCGATGATCGAACATGTGAAAAAAAAGGAACATAAAGGGAGAAATGTACTTGATAGATTGGAATAAGTTAATTATTTCATATACAAAAACATTATAAAATAACAATTTTGAAGGAAACCATGTTAATTCTTGTATGATGTTACCATTTAGAAGAAACAAAATTGCTCTATATATAATTTTGTGCTTTTTATCTACCTAGTTTCTTTGCTTCTTTTGACATATCATTTTGGAATTGAATTTGTATTGATTTCTGATGATTGTCTTGACACTGACATGACATTGAGTTGTTTCGAATGATAGATTAAGATTCTATTCCCATTTTCATCGTATAAAATTGTGTCATCGTCTTCATCTTGATTTGAAACTTTACATTTCTCTCCTAAAATGATTTGCTTCTTCCAAATTGAGTCTTCATTTTTAGACTTGGAATTACTCTTTTCATGGCATTGTGTTAATGCCCTTGAAAATGCCTTCATGCTTGTACTTGTACTTAATTTTTTTTGTAGAGATTTCATGCTCGAATTTGACCTGAAAACTCGAGTAGGGGCCATTGAATTAGTCCTTAAATTATGAAAATTAATTTCCCTCATTGTTGGTGGTGGCGGCAATTGTTGTTGCAAGATATTGTTCTCACTTCTTCCATCTATTGATTTCTCATTATTTGCTTTTGATATTGTTACTTTTTCTGGCTCTTTCGGGGAAGTGCTAACAATAATTGTATTTTGTTTAATATCTCCCCTGGAAGATTTAGGGGATCCTTTAATTCTTTCCAAAATACCACAAAGAGAAGAAACTATACTAATGATTGAAGAAATGGCAGCAGTTAAAAATAAGAAATATATGAGAGGATGATTGGAATGAACCTCTCCCAAAGAAATTTTTCTTCCCATGAATGAGTAGAAAATTAATAGGAAAGGTATTAGAGAAAGAAAGTTTCTTTATCTTTTCCTTTCCTATTATTTGGAATTCTTCTCTCTGCTCCCATTACTCATCTTTTGGAATGATCAAAGGAGCTTGTGGTCGCAAGATTTTTTTTTTTTGACATTTTCTATTAGAAAAAAAAAAAAAAACAGAATGCTTGAAACTAGGATAACAAGACCATAAGGTAAGGCTATAAAAATAAACATATTTACAAACTGTAGATTACTATTATTATTAATATTATTATTACTATTAATATTATTAGAAAAATAATAATAAATGTTCTTTAACTTTTTACAATCTAGTCTTTATTCATTTTGTTGGCCTAGCTTAATTACCCATTTGTCATTATTAAGCCATTAATTGTGAGAACCTAGAAAGGTGCATCTATTTGTGTTAGACATGGCCTATCAGAGACTACAGTAGTAGTGCCCTGGTCACTAAGCGAGGCCAGTGTGGTGGTGATGGAATGCTATAGTGGTCATGTATAATCAAATCTACGATTATAAATATATTTTCCCTTTTCAATTCTAATAAAAGAAGGGTATCATCCTAAAGGCATTGCTAAGGTTATTTCCTATATTTTCCACCTAACAACAAAGTAGAGAAAGCTTATGACAACTAAAGTTCTTCTATCATACTATCAAAATTCATGTTATCAACTCAAACTCCAGAGCAAGGAGTATAGCTAGAGCAAGGACTATAGCTGCATGAAATTCATGAAAAATGCTTGGAATACAAGAAGAATATGTCTTTAATGAGTAGTATACTAAGATTTCAAGCGTATTCATGATCTAGAAATTATGGAAGAAATACGATTAGGCTTATAAGAAAGAGTTTGATTGGCTAAATTATGAAATTAATGATATAAGTTTTAACCAAGTATATCGAGACAGACGATTCTTCTTACTTGTACTGTTGTTTCCTAGCTTCTGTTAAATCTCTTAATAATGATGAACTGAATGCATGTGATTATGGGTGAGTAATATAGCCTTGAAAACCTAAAGAATTAATTTTATAACTCGGGAAACAATGGGAACTTAATTGTATGAGATGTAAATTATTTTGTATTTGTGTCAATCCGAGGTTTGAACCTAATAAAGGTGTTATACAAAATATCAATTTGGAGTATAACTTTACCTTAGTGTCCGAATGCTAGTAATGAATGATTTAGTGTTGAAACCATAGGTTGGATGTGATGAGTGGTTTTAAGGATAGATAACCTTTATTACTTATTGGTAATTAAATTTTGGGTAAATCGATGATGAATCTTAAATATTTCTTTCTTGTGTATTTATGTAATCTTTAATATAGATGACCCAGTGAACATGGATGCTAGAACTCGATGAGTGTTCCTTAAAATAAATATTGGTGATGTCAACGACTGATAAGCTAAGTAAGGACTTTAACTGTAGTTGTAGACCCTTAGTAGTGATCTTTATCCTTTAACTCATAATTTGTGACTATATGATAATATTTATTGATTTGACAAAACAATGGTGAATGAGACGAGGCTTGAATTAATAAAACTCATGATTATTAGTCCTAGTGATTGATAATGTGAAGATGAAATATGAATAATAAGATTATTTATATTATTGCAGATCGGGTGTCCGTTGGCGTAGTACATGTAAATTTCTTGTGAATTTTCTTCTATATTTATAATGGTCTTTATATTTCTAGACTAGGTCTTGGAGAGTATATATTGATTTTAAATAAGATTGTAAAACTTTTCTAATGGAACAATTATTAATTTAATTGGAATTTTATTTTAGTTGGTCTCATTTATGTTATCATTAAATATATTGAAGAATCTTCAAACATTAGAATTGAATGGATGGTAGCTGATGCTTTCAAGATATTACACTCTATAGTATGGGTTGTGATAGTTGGTATTAGAGCCTTAGGTTATTGATCTCACAAGTACAAGAGAAATTTTGAGTAGATTTCCATGTATTGGAATGGAAAACCATAAGGACAATGTGGTGGTTGGTGCATTAAGTATAAAGGAAGAGAGTATGAAGATTTTTGCTTATTTTCAAGTTTTAAGGAAGCTAGAGAGGTCCAAACTCTATCGAATGAATTTTTAAGGATGAGGTGAATAGAAGGGAGGGTTCTTAGCCTATGTTAAAGCAAGAAAAAATTTCATTTATAAGATCAAGATTGAACAATTTTATGATGAGAAGTTAAGTCGAATTCATGAGAAAGTCTCTCGTGGTGAAGCTAAGAAAGACATTATTGATGATGAGGATGTGCTTGGGATTAAGGGGCATGTATGCGTGTCCAGTGTTGAAGATTTGATTTATATGATAAGGCTCATAGTTTCAAGTATTCTATACATTTGGGAGTGAATAAGATGTATCGTGACTTAAGGCACATTATTTGTAGGCTGAGATGAATAAAGTTTTTATGAACTATGTAGCTCATTACTAGAACTTCCTTAAGTATAAACATAAATAACCATGGGTGTGTTTCAAGGGATGCATATTCCTCGATGAAAGTGGAATCAAATAGAAATGAATTTTTTGGTAGGTCTTCCCAGTACATTTAGGAGATTTTATTATATTCTGTCATTGTGGATCAGTTGACTAAGTCTGTGCATTTCATCCTAGCACATACTTCTTATAATTCAGAAAAGTTGGTGGAGATCTATGTTGTGAAATATGGGGATTGCATAGAATTTTTATGTCCATCATTTTGATAGGGGTACTCAATTTACTTTACTTTTTTGGGGAAAGTTGAATGAGAATTTGGGCATGAGTTATGATTAGAGCACTGCATTTCATCCTAAGTTCGATGGTTAGTCTGACAAGACTATTCATGTCATGACCTAAAAACCATTTGTGGTTGCACATGTCTTAATCCACCAAGATATGTATCCCTAAATATCACTACCAGGATAAATGCAGAAGATAATGATTCTACGAGAAGAAAAGAAAGTACAATGAAAAAATCCAACCTAATAAATCATCCTAAAATTTGGAGTCACTTTCTACAAGCCTCTAAATAGAATAATACGTTGCTCGTAAAACTAATACAATTATCAATGCCTCATATCCTCAACAAAATAGAACAAAAACATTGGATAAAGGAGTCTTAAGAGCCTGTCGGATGATAAATCCACTACCTCAAATACTTCAAAACTTAAGCCTCAAACTCTGATTTGAAAAATAAATGAAACTGCACTCAAACCTACATAATGTGTAAAAAAAGGCAAGGGTGAGTAAGAAAATACAATGCTTTCTGAGTGAGTTTCCCTAATTGGATCTAAAATAAAGTGGCAATAAGCACAAACTATCCTGATACACCAACAACAATCCTCCCATAACTACAACTTGCAAATAGACAATATACCTAGTAGTTTACAATAGAAAATGTAGGGCATAAGAGATATCAATAGTAAAATCTAATCCTAACTAGAATCCAACAACATGATCTAATACTCAACTATGGAGCATCAGAATAAAGTCTCATAGAATGTCATTAAAAATAAAGTATCAACACCTCCTCATCAGGCATCTTAACAGAAAAGGTACAAAAATTAAAAAATAACTGATTTTGAATCATTCTCAAGTACCTCACATAACCCTTAGCCTATCTAGGTGTAGGAGTTCACTCTCGACTTATTTCTCAATTCATGGGAAAATCTCACTCATCACGACACGAACTCATGAAGGAGTCCTTTAATACCCTAGTCAGTCCCTACAATTTTTCATTTTAACTTTTTTATAAGGATATACGGACTCAAATGATAGACCTTCATGGTAAAACAAATCAAACTTATTATTATTAAAATGATTTGAACTATTTTAAAAACACAACATGCAATTTCTTGCATTGGACTCTTCTATTTACTGATATTTATATTAGTTAGTCTACCACACAAGTCTATCTATTGTAAAAAGTGTACATCTTATATACCAAAGAATAAACTCGTGGAATGGATTCTAAAATAATCAAGTCAAGGTAAAAAGGAAATTACATAAGTTAACATCCATATCAGTTCATAACACACATGTCCACCTATAGTATGAAGGGCATAGCTTGGATAGAAAAACAATTAGTAAATCATTGCATCATACTATGGGATCATCACAAGTCTATTAAAGTTCATTCCTCTTTTCTCGATTCAAGTCAAAAGTGATTGGAAAATTTCACTTCTTATTTTACTAACTTATGTAAAAAGACCTTTACACCCTTATTAAATCCCAACACACAAATACATCATTGGTAAGAAGTGTTCATCCTGAATACTGAAGAATAGAATTGTATTATGGTCTTAATGGAATAGACTAGGGTAAATAGTAACCACACAATCAAAACTTTAATTCTTATTTGATTTCATTCATAGCCAGTTCATCTATCACAACTTATGATTCATAATTGATTTTCTCATTATGTTCATCAAAACCTAACAAGGAAAGGCCAATATAAAACAAACATCATAAATAGGCATTTAGTGCATTTCAATAGAAGAAATTGATCTATGAAACATATAATAGTCAAAGAATGCTATACAATATGATAGATGTGCCAAAAATACCCATTCTAGCATTGAACCTAATCCTTATAAATATATAAGTATCTTAGAAATTTTTAAAAGGACCTCGACCTTTTCTTTCTCATCATCATTATCAGTAATTATTAGAAACACCGGCATGGATCTTAACTCATTCTTTTCATATTATTAATCTCATTAAATCATAGCACTGCTGTAAAAACCGAGACTATTGCTTTGCATATCATCATATCCTATAAATACAAGTGTGAACATCGGCTCTTGCTTTACACAGGGATCCATAGTTCAACAATAATTAAGCACTTTTAGTTACATAATGGAAATATGGAAACTCATTCAATAATCTAAAAGGCCATTCAAGGGCACAATATTAAAAAAGACTCATATCAAGCCAATCAAATCAAGTAACTATTTGGGTATCTCAATGATTACATATTATATGAAATCAATAGACAAAATGAATAATTAAAGAATTCATAACCATGTTTTTCCTTTATTTTAATCTCACATGCTTGAATATAGTGCTAGAGTGAATACTCGTTACCTCACCCACATGGACACCCTCAAATATTTTTTACTACTCCCAATTACAAAAAACTAACACATAAGCACCTAAGATACATTGTGAAAAATTCAAGAACCACCACTTGTATTAAAGTCAAGAAATCAAATCAAGCTTAGGCCTTCTGTTTGCGCAACATATTTGAATCTAAAAAATCTAGTAAAATATTGATTAAGCATGAAAAATTATAAACAGGAAACTAACACATAAGAACCTAGGATATTTTGTAGAAGATTCTAAAATCACCACTTGCCTTGAAGTGAAGAAATTAATCAAGCTTGGGATTTTTCTTTTCTCAACGTCTTTGAATCTAAGAAATCTATTCAAATATTGATTAATCATGAGAAAATATGAACAATGATACCCATATTTCAATTTTAAAAATTGGGTTCAAAATTTTCTTAAAAAGTCAAAATTGAGGCATAAGGGTAAAATTGGAAATTTTCCTTCAAAAATATGTTACCCATAGCTTTGAAATATTAAATACGAAACTAGGTTGAAAATAGAGGAGAAATTGACCTCCAAAACTTAGAAATACCAAAATAAGGTTTTCTCCAAAATCCCGAATTTTACATTATGAAAATAATAATTTTGATGTTAAAATCATAAAATAATTAATGAGGAATGAGGAATCAATTATTAAAATTTTTACCAAAGAGTTTTTCCTCTAATATATCTTTAAAAATACGCAAATATTAATTTGTAAAGTCTAAATGGAAAATTGGGAAAAAAGGAACGACAGTGACTTTTAAGTTACTGGGCACTAGAATATGCAATGCACCATGATCACGATGATTAACCACATAATAGCGATGAAATCACATGAACCCACTAGGAAGAATACCCAAATGATCACAATGCACCCCATGCAATTGGGATGAAGGGGAACTCAGTTCTATGTGATCATGACTTTAGGCATCATGATGGTGATGAAGAAAAGTGATTTGCAC
>JBDJHY010000097.1:1709433-1722446 GCA_039654485.1 Withania somnifera
GTTTAATAGTTTGTAGAAAATTTCTTTTAACTTCTTCCATATACTTCTTATTGCCTTCTTGAAAGGTTATTTTTCTGGCAATATGCTTAAAAGAACTAGTTTGAAATTACATTGTTTTAGGTTTCAGTTAATAAGACTTAATGCTTGAGTGATAGTATCAATCAACTCTTGTCCATATAATTAATTTGTTTTTGGGTTTTTCCTCATTAATTTATCCCAAAAATTATTATAATAAGTCTTGTATAAAAAAGGAATTTCTTCCATCTTATAACCAAACTTCGTAACCCACTTATGAATCCTTGGGATAAAGAATTCTATAAAGAAATAAATATGTTCAACTTTTTTAGGCCAACAAGTATGATTTGCTTGATATAGATCATCCAATTCTGGAGAAATCTATGTCCATTCAGTGTATAATTCTCTAAATTTAGTTGATAAAATATTAATAGCAGGTCTCTAGTATCACCACAAATGTAAAAACCAATTAGGAATTGGTCCTGCAAATATTTTAGCACATACCTTTAGAAACCATGTGTGCTTATGTTTATCATTGTTGTAAAATAACACATTATCAGATGCTTGGATATAATCCCAGTAGGTATAAATAACTTTTATTTTTTCCTCAAGTATTACTTGGCGTTCTTTCGGGGTGAATATCTCCCATTCTTCAGCTGATATAATTTGTTTGATTATAATTTTTGAGAAGTTATAAACGTTCTCGACTGCATTATAACCTTGAAAGTGTTGGAATTCTGCACTTTCTAAATTGATCAGTATATTTTATAATATGTTTGGGTTTTGTATGACTTACCCGTGAAGTATAAATTATCAGTTAAATACCTTTGGAGTATCTTTCAAGGTTCATTTCTTCATTGTAAATCATGATTGTCTACATGAAATATCATTTCTTATTTAGGTAGTTTTTTATAGGACTTGATACCATCTAAGTCCTCTTATGCTACAGTCGCATAGGTATCACCCAGTTTATTTTGCATAGATAAATACGCTTGCATATGCTTGTATAATGGGCTATCCTTTGGAATATCTTCCAGATTGATAATTTTTTTAAGATGAGGATGATTCTCCTCTTTGAGAAATTTTCTCATTTATCAGAGTTTTCCACTGTTTTGTATAACCGAGTGCTCATGTATTGATGATGATCTTTGGAGGCGACCTGTAGGTCCGCTAACGTAAAGCGAAGAGTTGAGCCTGAATTGGCAAACCAAAGTCACTTTCGGAACCATACTTCCTACAGCTAACACGTGTCCAGTCCAGCGGGAACGCGCAACCAAACGAACTTGAGCTGCTATACGAATCCCCCACTAGCCATCAGGGACCGAGTGGTAAGGCCATGATCCACAGGGGAATAGATCACTCATTCTTCCATTGGGGACAGGTGCAAGAATGACAACTCCAAACGTCACACATCCCTCTCTACCACCCCCTCTATTTTTGGTTTACTTTTCCTCTAATAGAGGAATTTTTTATGGTCACTGAGGATGCATCCTATAAGTATTCACGAGATAAGAAATCAAGAAGACAATTATCAATTTCTTTTTATGATCTATTTCAAAATCAAATGGTGCGAGTTGGGCTTGCAATCTAGCAAATATTAATGCTGAAGTATCATGTTTAAAGTCTTTACTAAACATAAACTTTGCAGTTTGAGCATTATTTCTTATTAAGAACTTCTGACTATATAAATCATCTTGAAATTTTAATATACATTTAACAGTAATTAGCATCTCGTGAGCCAAAGTAGCATATTTTTTCTGAGCACCTATTTATTTTTCTGAGTAGTATCTTATCAAATATTTTAAAATACCTCCAAATCCAATATTTGAGGCATCGATTTCTATAATCTTTTTCAGACAGGATTAGCAAGAGTCAAACAAGACAAATTTTTTACTCTACTTTTTACCTCCTGACAAGCTCCGTATGAGCTGCAGTCCATAAATACTCAGAATGTTTTTCAACAAATCATATAATGGTATCAAATATCTTGAAATTTTTTTGTAAAAGAAGAAATATAATTCAAATACCCTAAAAATCTTTGTAGTTGAATCTTATTAGTAAAGGTATCAGGATATTTTGAAGCAAATTCTATAGATCTTTGAATAGGAGTAATTTTTTCTTGGCAAAAATGGTGACCAAGAAATCGAATATTAGTTTGGAATAAACTCATTTTTGTTTTAGAAATAACTAATTCATTTTGTATAACAATCCTTTTAAATATATCTAAATGCCTGTAATGCATTTCTAAAGTCTTAGAATATACTAGAATATCGTCAATATAAACGATGATAAATTCTATATAGGGATTAAAAATATCATTCATGATTTTGTGAAATTCTAAAAGGGCATTCTTTAGTCCAAAAGGAATCACATTCCACTCATATTGCTCAAAGGGAACATTAAAAGCAGTTCTATAAGTATGCTCTTTAAATAATTGAATCTTTCATTACCCAGATTTTAAATCAAATTTAGAAAAAATATTCGCATCATATAACTTTAAAAGTAGGTCCCTTTTATTAGGAATAGGGCATCTAATTCATTTTAAAACTTTTTTAGAGGTTTATAATTTATAACCAGTCTTGGTACTCCACGTTCTTTTTTCATAACATTATTTACAAAAAATGTCGTGCAACAAGACCACCAAAATTTTGAAAGTTTTATTAAATCTTTCTATGAGAGATTATCAATCTCTTTTTTACAAAATTCAACTAATTCAGTATTCATTTGACAGGGTCGAAATTTCGTGGGAATGATTTCTTTGCAAAAGGAATCTTCATAAAAAAGTGAGACAACATGCTTCTTCATATCCCAAAAAGCGCTTGAATGATTAGCATAAATGTATACAGCAAATTATTTAGAAATTATTTTATTTTTTCCTAAACTGTAATAGATTTCAGTATATCGTTAGTATTCATGCTGTAAATTTCACATTGTAAAGACATCATATGATTTTGTTTCATACTAATCAATGTATTAATATCCCGAGTTACTAGATCCCTAATAAATTTTAAAAAATCCTTTTGCCATTATAAGTGGCATAGAATCCAGTTTCATCAACTCTATTATAAGGATAAATTTCCCTTATAAAAGGTGTTCCAAGAATAATTGGAGGGTAAAATTGATCTTTTACCAAAATAAAGAAATGAGGAATACAAACCTTATATTGACATACATAGGCATTAGACAATTTGTATTCAATTTTCATTAGATTATCAGAAGCAGACTTGACAATCTGTGAAGTCTTATTATAATATCTAGTTGGTATTAACCCTTCTTGCATACAACTAATATCATCACCACTATCTATTAAAGCAGTCTCAGTTATAAAAACATCATGACCAATTAAAATAGTATATTTAACATACCATTTGTGTGAAGTAACAATTTGCATCATGCCTAAAAAAACATATCATGTTTAGAATTTAAAGTAATTTATTTAGAAAATCCAGATATGTATCTTCTAGATCATTTTCTTCGGGAAGCAAAATTTCTTTAATTTTTTGTATTAATGGTTGAGAAGTTTTCTAATTAAGTAACCCGATGATCCAAAATTATTTAATTTTATTTAAGATATTTAATCTCATTTTTAAGTTTTTCAACTTTAATTTTTAAATCGTCCATTGAGGTGTTATAAACAACAGTATTTTCATGCTTTTGTAAAAGTCTTCGTTGCACTTCTACAAAAGAATATGGAGGACTATCTTCAACCAAATCTCTTTTATATACAGAGTTTGACGAAGAATTAGAAGTCATACTAATAATTTTCTTACGAAGATTATTATCCGAGACTTCCTTTAATAATTCTAAAATATTATCAGAAGTAATCGGTTTAATCTCAGCCTCTTGAAATTGTGATAGTAATTTATAAAAATTATTATCATAATAACAATTATCATTTTCACAACCAACATAATCATCATTGGAAGAATCAGATATATCAAACAAGTTAACACTCAACATTATTATCATTGGAATAAATATCATTATTATATTCTGATGCAGAGGTTTCATCCATAATTTTAAACATCTAATCTCTAATTTGATCATCTAATTTTGATATCAAATCTTTCAGCCTTTTCTTCATACAATTGAAAGCAATATGGCCAAATTTTCCACATTTGTATCATTTAATTTTGCTAATATCTCTCCCCAATCTATCCTTAACAAAAAAAAAATTTCCTGCGATTTTTCTTCCGCATTTCTCGTTCTTCTTTGGATTTATATCGTCTGTTTTTTTCTTTTTGACTTAATAAGCTGCCATGATGTTAATGCCTTTTACTCTTTTTGCAATGTGAATAAAGAATATCACCTATACCGAATTGTTGACAAAAATTCCCTAGTTGAACTTTTTGAGTTAATTTTTCTTTTTTAAGACGTTGGTTTAACTTTATTTCATTACATAAATTTAATCCTTCTTGTGTGTAGATTCCTTTTAGCTTTATATAAATAAAATTTTCATAATTGATCTGATTAGTACACCTCTAAGGATTTTCTTTACTCTTTTATCAAATAGGGGTAGTAAACAATCAATAAATTTGGCCTTCCAATGGTTAGCCTACTCTTGGGTAAATCCATAACACGACTTAAGAATGTGTCTTTATATCATCTAAAGTCACCAGAGTATTACACTTTAAGCTATTAAGTAATGTACAAATATTTTCATACATATTGATAAACTACCACTGAAATGCTCAATATTTGTAAAGACCAGAGTATAGACAGTATCTTGTCTTCCTGCTACCAATTTGTGTCCTAAGACATCTATTCCTTCTGTAGAATTTATAGCATTGACTATTTTAGTCTTATTATCAATAGTAAAAAATTATCCCACAAACCTCTTGGTTGGCCTGTGAATCCATTAATATTTTGCAGACAACTTTATCGGTATTATCTTTGCTTTTATCCTTGAAAATTGTAGAATACGTCATCATTTTATGAATCATAATACTTAATGTCTATCAGTCAGACTATCTAAATTCCATTCGTAAATGGCATCACCATTATAGATGGCGTTAGTTTGATTCCAGTCCCTTCCTTCCACCAAAACATCTATGGGGTAGGTCTAGGATAATATTGGGTATTCATCCTTGGTTTATTAGCATAACTATTTTCAATTTTTCTAAGATTATTGAGCTCCGACCAAGTAACATCCTTATGGTATTTGGATGAATCTAAAATATTCTCAGAAAATTTAGAGGTTAACTCAATAGGCTTCAAATTTAAAACTAGACAATTTATCATTAACTAATTTTTTCAATTCACTCATAGACTTAAGCTTAGATCTCTCAATCTCAAGAGGTTTTTGTATAGAAGATTCAATTATAGTCTTACTAGAATAAGTTTCTGGGTTAGGTATAACTAAGACATTACTTGGTTGAATTAGATGAGTATCCAGCTTCTTGGAAATACTCACCTGTTTGACTAATCTAGCCAATTTATTTAATTTTGTGTCTAAGGAACTAAGATGTTCATCTAAAACTTTCACATATAAACTCATATAATTGTTTTGAGAGATCAACTTATTAATTTCTCTAACGCTAATAGAAGCAATATCATCATCAACAAATTTTTGAAATGTTGTAAAAATAATGTCAATATTATTAGGTAGAACAAAAGGTGATTGAGGAGGGTAAATAGCTTGTATAATCTAGCCATTTTCATCCTTATAATTTCATTCTAAAACCTTCACATACAAAGGAAGGTAAGTAGTTATAAACCATGGAACAACGTACATTATTTGGTTATGCAATGCATAAATTTTATAAAATTTTTGAGAAATATTATTTTTATCTTCTGTACTATAAGTGTCAAAAAATCAAGTTCTAAATTGGTTCCATTTATTACTGAAAACTCATTTTGAATATGTTTTATTGCCAAGGATCTTGGACTAAGATCAATTTTGTAAGAAATCATTAAAAAATTATTTTGGTTAAAATTCATTTTGGACGTTGAAGGAATATCCTTATCATCAGATTGATCATCCTGAACAATATTATCTTTTGAACCGATCTTAAGTTTTTCAACATGTTTATTATCATAAAAAATGGTATGCAAAGATGCACTTTTGTTTCTAGCTGGACCATAAGTAGGTTTTACTAGAGCAATATAAGATTGAGAGGGGGATGTTGTAAGCCTCCTTCCACCAGTATAAGAATGCCTATAAGGCGTCAAAAATTTATTATCCTCAAACTGAATACAAATCTGTCCTTCAGGAGTTTGAGTAATATGAGAATACTCATGATTTGTAAGGGCCTCAACAGTTTGACTTAGGGATATAACAGAATCTCAAAAATCCATATAGAGGAAAAGTTAATGTCTTCCCACCTAATATATCTCCTGGTTGTCAATTTGAATTTAGCAAAATTTATTTCAAAAATAATAGTTTGGTTTGAGGAATCAGTCAATTTACATTTAGGCGCATAATTATAACCATGTATTTTGATATTTAATGTTAAAGCATCAAGAATATTAACATTAGATAAAGATAACTGAAGGTTGGATTGAGTATTAAAATATAAAGGTCCATTAGCCAACGTAGATTCAATAGAACCCATTAGAGACTGCCTAATAGTTAGATTTCGGGCATCTCTTAAAGCTGTCAAAAAGGTCTCTAGTAACCCTTTAAGAGTTAAAGGCTTAAAAGCAATCTGAAAAATTCCTATATACATAAAATTATACTTATGCTTGTACACATTAATATCATGTTTGTTTAACAATCGAATAGTTTTGCTCTGATGAGTTTAGATCCAAAGATTGTTCTGTTATTTTTATTAACTGTTTAGTTGACAGTTTATCACACCATCCACAATCATAAATTTTATTAATTGGGACTTGAGGATTAATAAGATTAACATTGTTAAAGGACTATGTTCAACTTTTGTCAGTACCTTCATATTACTTGAAGACTAGAGAGATGTATTGGAAGATGAGAACCCTTAAGTGGGATTCATGGTTTCAACCAAATGCAGAGACCTCTATTGGGGTAGCTTGGATTTCACTACCAGATCTACCACCTAATTTTTTTGCCAAGGAGGCAACTTTTTCAATAGCTTCAGTAGTGGGAAGACCATTGACAGTTGGAAGAACCAAACCAGACCCAGTTGTGCTAAAGTGAAGGTAGAGGTGGACTTAGTGGCTAAATTCCCTCAGAAGATGATCAATCTGGGAAACAAAATCTAAATGGATAAAATCCAATATGATTACATGCCCAAATACTGCAAGGAATATTGTCTTCAAGGCCATGATGAAGCACGATGTTGGACATTGCATCCAGAAATACAGGAGGGAAAATGCAAAGAAGGAAAAAAAGGAAAAGGACAATAATGCAGAAATAGAGACAACAACTACTAACACCAAAACACTTAACAGTGGAAAATTTGGGGGAAACAAGATGAACATACTGAAATGGATGCAAAGGAGGAGTAAATACAAGAAAGATAGATCAGGCAGAATAGTTGGAGCAGTTGATGAACCAGAGGAAGGACAAAGAATGCTTTTGCATTATTGGAGGAGAAAGAAGATAACAGTCAGGAGAGTCATACTGTGAAAGAGACTGAAGAGCAAGTTGAAAAGCATGATTAAACTCAAACCACAAAAAATGGGTGAAGGAGACTTTCAACCAGAAAAAGGACATCAAGGAACATGAGCAACAGAATATGAAAACAGACAACAAGAACAAGGAAAAAGTGTGAATACAGAAGAAGAGATGATCGAGGATGGTAAAGAAATAGGAAATTTGGAAGAACCAATACAAACACAAGATGAGCAAAAGGAGCAGGAGAGCTTAGCTCTTACTTTGATAAATGAGGAGGTGAGGCCTCTAGCCATTCAGATAAAAAGAGAAGGACCAGACAACAAACAAAAGGAAGGAGTGACTTATCTCCAATGTGGGGAATATTACTAAAGCGGGGAAGGAACTTGACCTATCTCCAAAGAAGATAGAACAACTGAGAAGCAATGCAGGAAGGCATACCAAGAAAGGAAACAAGGATGATTCAGGCCAAACTATTGGTAGGCAAACAAGGAGTAATTGTGCCAAAAAAGGCAAGTTATCATTAGAAATCTAATATGGAATATTAGGTCTGTTAATTGTCAACGGGCCTTTATTAGATTGACAACTTTACAAAAAGATAAAAATTTTATTTCATAGGATTGATGGAACCTGTTCAGGAGGGAGCTAATTTTAAGAATTATAGAAGGAAGCTGGGAATGAATCATGCGATCTTTTATGTTTCTAGGAAGATATGGGCATTCATGGATGAGTTCATTGACTATATAGTTGTGAGAGATGAGGATCAACAACTAACTCTGAAGTTGCACACTACTGATTTAGCTAAGGGGTTATTGGTGTTACTTTGGTGTATGCAAATGTAATGCAACAGAAAGGCTACAATTAGGGAATCTTTATATGATATAGCTATCAATAGTAATCATCATGGAGATTGTAGGAGGAGATTTTAATGTCATCACCAACCCCAAAGAAAACCTGGGAGGCGTACCAATTACCAATGAGGAAGTAAAAGACTTCAACCACGGTATATAGACATGTAATCTTATTGATCAAGGTTTCAAAGGCATATATACTGTATACATGGTGGAATGGTAGAGCAGATGAAGAATGCATATCAAAAGGCTGGGTAGAGTTCTATGTAATAAGGAGATAAGAGATAAAGGGATATTTTCCCTATCATGGAAGTGGAAACTTAATTAGAAGTGGGTCAGATCATGCTCCAATGCTACGTAGATATGTGCTGCCTGAGGAACATATTGTAAAACCTTTCAGGTTCCTAAATTTTTGGTTAACAGAGGAATCATTCAGGGAAGTCATAAGGCAGAACTGGAAGGATGATTTTGAAGCAAATCCTTTTATCTTGTACCATCATAAGACTAAAAAGGTAAAGAATGCCCTAATGCAGCAGAGTAAAGCTACTTTTGGGAACATTTTTCTGGGGGAGATCATAAAGGTTCAGGAGGAATAGTTTGAAACAATGCCATCAGGATGTAACTGGGAAAGACTTCATAAAGTCTAGGCTCAACACAACTGGGCATTGAAGAAGAGTTCTGGAAACAAAAAGCAGGCATGGAATTGTTTAAAGATGGAGGAAGAAACACCAACTTTTTCCATACACACGCAAAGGGAAGAAGATCAAGATTGAGAATCAACAGAATCCAGAATGAAAATGGAGTTAGAGGAGCAACAAGACATAGCAGAGGAAGTAGTGCAGTTCTTCCAACAACAGTTTATTAAGGAAGTAGTGAGTTTGATCTGTTACAGGAAATTCCTACCATGATCATAGAGGAGCAGAATAAAGAGATAAAAAGGGTGCCAAACAAAGAAGTCAAAGAAGCAGTAGTGGGGCTAAACATAAACAGGCTAAACTTAAACAGTGTAGCAGGACGGGACCAGATGGTATGACATGAAGATTCTACCAAGATACTTGGGGAAATTATTGGGGATGATATATATGCAATGGTGGAAGCCTTCTTTTGAGGAGAAATGCTACCAAGATTTATGACTCACTCAAATCTGGTACTGTTACCAAAAAAGTTGGAAGTGAGCATTTTTAGACATGAGGCCCATATCCTTGAATGGACAAGTAGAAGGATTTTTCACTTTTTCAAAGGGATTGAAACAAGTAGAAGATCCATTGTCTCCTAGTTTATTCATCTTGGCTGCAGAAGTTATATCAATGGTATTAAACTCTGTCATGGAGCAGAAAGATTTGAAAAGATTTGGGATGCCAAGAGGTAGTCTTAAGATTAATCATCTTGCTTTTGCTGATGATATGATCATACTATGCAAAGTAGAGGTGAATACAATACAGATGATCATGCAGAATTTATAGGAATATGAGAGAATTTCAGGGCAGCAGATTAACAAGGAGAACAATTATACCTTCATGATAAGGTTGATGTGGGAACAGTAATAACAACAGAAGTTGCTACTGCAATAAGAAGGGGGGGGGTTCCTTTCACTTACCTAGGATGCCCAATTTTCTACAGAAGGAAACAAAAGTTGTACTACAACCAACTGGTTTACTGGTTTATAGGATCAATACTAAATTATAGAGCTGGAAAGGGAAGATGCTATCATATGGAGGAAGAGGTAGATTGATTAAGCATGTTATTCAGGGTGTTCCTATCCACTGTTTTTCTGCGATAATCCTCTTAAAAATGTCTTAAATCAAATTCAAAGGATGATGGCCCAATTTTGCTGGAGCAACTGCATTGGAGGAAGAAACAAACACGGGGTGAGGTGGAACACCCTATGTCTTCCTGAAAAGGAAGGAGGGATTGGATTTAGAAATATGAGAGATGTCTCTATGGCATTGTTTTGTAGATTATGGTGGAATTTCAGGATGAAACCCACATTTTATGTTCAAAAGATTCAAGCACATCATTGTCACACTTAGAACCATTTAGCTTAGAGCAATCATCCCGAAGACAAGGACTCCTACTTGGGCACAATCCACCAGGAACAACAAATGAATTACAATCCAAGCACTTACAAGCATCAAGTAATTCATCGTATCATATTTGTCAAACAAGACTTACAATAAAAAGGGAACTATCAATCAAAGAAGAAGACTGCATACATGTAAGTTCACTCTCAAAAAGACCAATATCATTGTTTGACACTTTATTAAGTACAATACCTCTATGAGAAAATAGGAAATAGGATTCTCAACACATAACTTGCTCAAAGAGTCACTCCCAATCACATGATCAACTTTATTAATTCCATCACTAAGTTGAGGTTCATTGAACACATCGCACGTATACTCAACTAGTGGAGAACATTACAAAACAAGTTGATCAACATCATTACCACAATATGATGTACCATCTTTGAAAGTATATATAGAAACACTAGGTGGACATGAATTGGCCTTAGAAGGGAAGTCAACCCGGTCATTAATAAGATCAACTAGTGTTTAAACATCCTCAACAAAAATAGTATTACTTTGTAGCAACGGATCACATGACAAGGCACTACCAATCAAGACACAAGTGTCTAACACTAGGTGGACTTGAATTGTTCTTGCTAAAAGAATTAATTCTGTTATCTAAAGGACCAACTGGTGTCCGCCTGCATAGCTTGTACATTGTCAATACAAGGCAATACACAAAAGTAATTAAACACAACTCGCACTCATATCATGATCATGTTCATTCACAATGAAAGAAGTATTGGGAGTAGCTATCGTGCCTTTAGGCATACATGAAGAATCTTCTTTACCTTGGTCATTCGTATTGGAGAACTTGCCTTCAAGTGCCTTATGGTTCTCCATGCATCGAGGCTTTTCATTCCTTTGTGGATAAGGAATTCCTTTGGACTTCTCCGTGGAAAGTTGTATTCCATGTACCTATAAAAGACAAGAGGAAATACTAGGCAAAGTGTTAGTATCTGTGTTAGTTTGCAATAAGGGCTCCATGTTGACAAGTTCCACCGAGGGGTGTTCCTTGTCTCCACCACTAGAATCACTACTTGGCTCATGAATCACGTGTAACTCCCCTTCTTGAGCTAAAACCTTCTCCTTTTGCTTCCTCTCACTCTCCTCCCTCTCAAAGGCTTTCCAGAGTTCTTTCATTACCTTGTAATCCCCACTCACTTGGTAGGGTGTCAATGGTGCAGGAGCACGTTTTTTTCTTCCAAATACAAATGAGTACTTGTGGGACTCCTTATCATATCGGACATCCTTATTAACCAATCAGGGTTTACCAAGCAACACATGACAAGATCACAAATGCATAAGCATAACATCACACAACACATCATCTTGATACTTGCCTATACCAAAATTCAAAATCACTTGCTTGGTTACCTTCACTTCCTCTTTCATGTTGAGCCATTGAATTTTGTTAGGTTTGAGATGTTTTTGTGTAGGAATATTCATTCGCTCAACCATTGTGCAACTCACAACATTGACATTACACCTATAATCAATAACCAAGCTACATACCCCTTCCTTCACCCTACCTCTCGTGTGGAATAAGTTCACACTTTGATCAAGTTCCTCTTGAAGGAGGTCCTCCATGACTATCCTTAACCCATGAGAAGTGTTCATATCGATGTCCCATTGCTCATTTCAATGTAAGCTCCATCTTGTGAAGTCTCCTTAGACTCTCTTTTTGGACAAGCCTTTACCTTATGCCCTATATCATAATATTTATAACATCACATAAGAGAAGGACTAGGAAAATCAGGTTTAGCAACATTGCCTTTTGGAGCTTTGTCATCCCCTTGTAGTCTCGTAGCTAACTTGAGATACTTGGCTACCATCTTGAATCTGTAGGGGACTCTCTTGAATAGCATGCCAACCTCGGTCCAATTCAACTCTATCAACCCCTTGGCTCCTTTATCTCCACACTATCCTCCTCACAACTAATCCGATCTCCTCTATACCTACCCATTTAATACACCTTGTCATCATTTCTAGGGTTATGGAAGTTTTGGTTAGGGAATTGGTAGGGTACATGCCAAGATGCATGTGATACATTTTGTGGAGGTATATGGTTTTGGACTTGGTTTGTCACAAAAGGATGACATTTTTGTAGTGGGTAGTATGGTCCTTGTGGAACTTGGGTTGGAAGGTTGTTTATTTGGAAGGTGGGGATTTGGTAAGTTTGGGGTTGTCTTGGGTTGGAAAAGGGTAATACCCTCCTTGCATCCACTCCCCTTCTTTGATTCCATCTTCCCATCTCCTCATTCACTCCTAAAACTTGCCTTGACATGTTGGAAAATGGTCTCCTTATATCCTCCGACCTTATCCTAGGCTCCACATATGATCTATGATTGGCACTACCCTGCCACCATGGCACTCTGTTTAGGATAGGAAGTAGCACAAGACGAGCGAGGTACTTCATACGTAATACTTCCATCTCTATCACCATGTTTCTTCGATGCTTCATAGAGCCTATAAGCAAAGGGACTGTACCTCACATTGTTCTAAAGGTTATTAAAAAAGTGTGAGAACATCCTTCTTCACTATAATAGT